>AYEL01086606.1:0-18023 GCA_000484575.1 Olivierus martensii
GTTCAGTAGATAGAAACGCTATTTTAGTAGATTTGCAATAAACTCAAACTAATAAAAAGATGGAAATAAAATTATTATTACTTATTTTAAAATTATTTTCATATGATTAAGAAAAGTTAAAAAATGATATTTTTAAATTAATTTTTTCGAAATCTTACCGTGGGCGCATAACAGACCAACTGCGGGCGCAGGGTTGGCCACCACTGATGTATAATATGGATAATCATGCTAAGAATCGTGATCATTACAAAAAGTCACCTTACAGTGATTAATCTTGTGGCTCACAGTTAAATCCAAAATCAAAAGTTGTTAAAATATGAAATGCTGGACTTTAATTAAGATAAGATTCTTAAATGCGGCGTTTATTTTTAAATGTAATAATATTAATTCATCGTTTTATAATGAAACAAATCCATATAAAACGTCACAAAATATTTAATTATTATTATTTTTTGTTATTAAAATATTATATTTTTACTTTCTATAATACTATTAATAAAAATTAGGATTTATGAATATTGAATTTACCTATACTATGTATATATATATATATATATATCATGAAGAGTGGGATGGCACTCTTCATAATATTGATCGAGAAACATCTATCGTTTTTTGGGATTTCCAAATTTGCTGGACCAAATTAATGGGGGGTTTGTTTTTTAAATGGAAGATTATACTTTAGGAAGGTTATATTTAAAATTTTGTCCCCGTCTGACTCATAGGGAATTTACAATGTGCATACACAGTTAGCATCACAACAAAAAAAGAAGTCTGATGAGCATTCAGCAGCGTATAGAGAAAGCTCTAATGCTGTTTAAATGTTTTTCGCTGTTGAATTTAAATTCATTTATTTTTAAATGAAAATTTGGATTTCTATAATAATCCATGCAGAAATTTGCATACTGCTTTGTTTAAATCCTCGTGGCTGAGCTCCTTCTACGTCTAAAATATTCAGGTCTAAAATCTTCAATATATATTTAGCATTTTTTATGTTATTTATATGTTAAGATTTTTAGCCACGGATTCTAGCATTAAAACTCCCTTGTACAGTACTTCTATTTTTCATCAGTGATTGTTTATTTATTTATTTATTTATCTTTTGAATTCATGTTTGCTTTTTATACTCCAACAGTGCATTTTTCATTCTACTGATATAATATCTCATAAAATAGCTTCTAATATTTCTTAAATATTTGGTCGGCCGGATGGCCGCGTGGTAAAGCTTCGGCTTACCACCCTGGAGGATCCGGGTTCAAATCCGGGTCCCATACCTCCAATTTTTCAGGAGGGGTCCGGGCCCGGCCTGTTGAACCCCATCCTTCAACCATCCGGTTGACCCCATCATGGGTGCTGGCCAGCCTGTGATGGGAGCTATAAATGGCTGCCACCAGATAAAGAATATCCCATGAGGATATGGCGGCGTAATAAAACTAACCTAACCTAAACCTAAATTCCATAGAATAATATTGATATTCTTTCTATAACCTAACTTAAATATTTGATTACTGTCTGAAGTAAGTTTAAGTAATGGCATTTTAAAACTACTGTCTATGAAATTCTTCTTATTCTTCTTCTCTGTTTATATGGAGGTATGGTCTATGAAATTCATTTGACATGATTTCTTAAAATTGTAAAATTCTGTTCACTATGCACAAGTTTAAATTATTAATATTCCATTGCAACAAAGAAAGAATGCATTTCTTGAATGAATAGTTTCTTTATGATGAGAGAAATACTTACTCAGAAATTGATACTGTAATGGTTTTTATTTTTTGAGAAAATTTTGAAGAAATCTTACACCTATGAAACTTTTAAACACGATATTTGCATAATTGAATAAATTAAAAGATAAATTCACAAAGAAAAATTCTGTTTTGCATTCTAATAGTTTACTTTGCGTAAAAATTTTATAATAATGTAATTAATTATCATTAATTAAATGCATACTTGATTATTTATAGCAATTTTTTTTTCCTTTCTTCTTCTAGATAACATTCTTGTAAAAACTCATCATGGCAGCTTTTCTTAATATGTTATGTCATCGCTTAAATAGGACAAAAGCATCTGTAGCTGCAGATCCTATGGATACCCAGCTAAAAAGATGCCTTTCAACATTCGACATCACTCTGTTAGCAATTGGTCACATGGTGGGATCTGGCATTTACGTCCTCACGTCTTCAGTATCACATAATATATCTGGGCCTGGCATCGTAGTAGCCTTTATTATCAGCGGTGTAGCATCATTATTAGCTGCTCTCTGTTATGCAGAATTGGGAGTTCGATATCCAAGATCTGGATCGGCGTACTCTTATACTTATCTAGCAGTTGGAGAGTTTTGGGCTTTCATCGTTGGCTGGAATGTTGCATTAGAAAACATTATTGGTCTTGCAGCAGTTTCACGTGCCTGCAGCGCCTATATTGATTCATTAATGGGACAAATGATAAAAAATGCTACTAATGACTTAGTAGGTACCAATCATCCAGGTGTACTAGCTGAAAGTTTCGACTTTTTAGCTCCAGCCATATTGATAGTTTTTGTAGTGTTTCTTTCTTTCGGTGCTAAAGTGACTTCTTACATCAACAATGTCTTCTCTATGATTAATATTGGTGTAATTGTATTAATCATCTGTGTGGGTGCTTATTATTCAGACATTAAAAACTGGACAAATCCAAAAACTGGAGGTTTTCTACCTTACGGATGGGAAGGTGTATTTGCTGGTTCTGCATCTTGTTTTTACGCTTTTGTGGGCTTTGATGCCATTGCCACGGCAGGAGAAGAAGCTAGAGAACCTCAAAAATCCATCCCAATTGCGACATTTTTAGCTATGGGAATCGCCACCATTGCTTACGTTGGTGTATCATCCGTACTTACTCTAATGGTATCATATAAAGATATTACGAGTGATGCGGGACTTGCAGATGCTTTTGCTGTACACAATGCCACTTGGGTAAAATTCATTGTTATTATAGGTGCTCTGTGTGGCATGGCTACTGGATTAATTGGTGGACTCTTTGCTTTAACTAGAATTATCTACAGTATGGCAGATGATGGACTCTTATTTACGTTTTTCTCCAGAGTAAGTGAAAGAACGCAAATACCTCTAATTGCCATGTACGTCTTTTCACTTTTATCTGGTATACTTGCTATGTTATTTGACATTAATACACTAGTTGAATTATTATCTATTGGTACACTGATGGCTTACTTAGTTGTCAGTGCTTCCGTGTTGATTTTGAGATATCAGCCAAGAAGACTTATCAGTGCTTATAGTAACGAAAGTCAAGAATTGTGCTCAATGGGTGGTGGTTCAAATACACCCGGATCGGAAGAAAAACTATCGCCAATTGAGGAGTGTAGTGGACAACTGAAGGATAGATATTATTTTCTTAGTAGATTTATCTGTTTTGGATTGGAACCTGGAATGTTGGTTAATTTGTGTGTTATTGCTTTGATAATACTTTTTCTACTATTAGGTGGTATGATAAAGGTTTTGCAATCGCATCTTCTGGCGAAAGAATGGTGGGCTATATTAATAATCGTGGTGCTAACAGTACTATCTTTACTAGCATTTATTATTATTGGAATACACGAACAGAGTTCCATGCCTCTTAAATACAAGGTTTGTATCATTTTTAAATGCATTTTTATTTAGTATATATAAATTTTCTATTATTATATTTTATTATAGATTTTATTTAATAATAATATCAATAGAATAAATTAACATTATAAAAAATATATATTTTGCCAATTATAACTTTACTATCTGTGCCCATCAGCGCTGGATCTACATATTTTGTCACCTGAGGCAACATTAAAATGGCACCCCTCTCCTCTTTACTCACGCACATTAATAATACATAACCTATCAAAGATGAGTTCAGAAAATGCTCCGTGAAGTGTCCGCTGAAGAAGCTAACGAATAACGTCACATCCCCAGAATATTGAGGTATACAGCCGTTCAATAAATCATGTTGTCTCGCGATTTCCATAAGTCGTGACGTCATTCTTTAACTTCGTCAGAGGAGACTTCTCACAGCATTTTCTGAACTCACTCCGTAATACTTTGAAACAGGGAATGTAATGACGTCAGATGCATAGTCACTGAGAAATATACAAAAGCTTGTGTTGAGTAGGGAGACAGTAGACTTATACTGGGATTATATACAGCTTTTAATGAAAACAAAGTGGTTATGTTAGGTTACTGTAGTTAAGCCGCCATATAGCAAAAAGGATACACAATCATTTCTCGTTATTCTCAGATTCCGTATTCGCGTATTGACTATTCGCGAAAATTTATTTGTAATCACAAATCGATATTCGCGGACTCTGCTGAGCGGCGAAAATACTGTTACCAATGTAAACTGTCTCTCTCTCTAATTAAAGGAAGTTGTTTGTTACCGAATATAGCTTCTGAATCGGTTTGCCGGAAAAATTCTCATTACACAGAGCGCAGGTAGGCCAAACCGAATGTAGCTTCTGAATCGGTTTGCCGGAAAAATTCTCATTACACAGAGCGCAGGTAGGCCAAAAGCCTGTTCATATCGTTCGCAGGTTCCATGGAAGAATGTGCCCCTATGTTTGAATGCAGCCTCAAATTTAGGCACCTAACTTCCTGCGCATTTGCTCTTACTGCTGAAATTTTAGATGATCTGAGGCAAAAAGCGACACAGACAAGGCTGACGCAGCTTTTCAACGCAGTTCAGAAAGACAATATGTCAGCTGTCACATCAAACATCTTGCACATCAAAAAGCTATCAATCAAAAATAAGATTTTATTTACTACATATTTAATTTTTAAAAATATTAACTAAGATTACTGTAATTATAATACTCATTTAATTTTTTAATTTTAACTAGGATTACTGTAATTATAATACTGTATACTGTATAGTACTATACATTGAATATACTGTAATTATTTGTAAGTAATATAATACATATTAAATAAGATGTTTGTAAACAGAAAAACACACTCAAATCAATTATGAAAATGTTGGGAAGAAAGGTTCGCAGGAACTTAACTCTATATTTCCCATAGGCGTAATGGTTCACTATTCGTTGATTCAGTATTCGCGAAGAATTTACAGAACGTAACTACTGCGAATAGTGAGAATCGACTGTACTCTAACTAGCGGCAGCCACTTGTAGAGCACATCACAGGCCGACCAACACCCATGATGGGGTCAACCAAAAGGTGAAGGATGGGGTTCAATGGGCCGAGCCCAGACCGCTCCTGAAAAACTGGAGGTGTGGGACCTGATCCTCCAGGGTGGTAAGCCACGGCTTTACCACGCGGCCATCCAGCTGACGAAAATAAACAATAATATGTTAAAAACCATAATAAATAAAAGCATATTTTCGATTATGATATCTCGATTGCGATATGCCAATGCGTTTAGACATTTTATTTGTTTGCATATTTTACGCCCCCTTTCCAAGCAGGGAGATTACTAAGGGGGCGGGGCCAGTTCCAACCGCTGGCTGCACCCACACCCGTGGAGGACAGTTGGATGGTGAAGGACGGGGATCATAGGGCCGGACCCAATACCCCAAAAAAACCCGGGACGCGAACCCGGGTCCTCCAGCATGGCACGCCGGCCGCCGACAGAATGGCCTGTTCCAACCGCGGGCTGCACCCACACCCGTGGAGGGGAGTTGGATGGTGAAGGACGGGGATCACCGGGCCGGACCCAATACTCCGAAAAAACCCGGGACGCGAACCCGGGTCCTCCAGCATGGCACGCCGGCCGCCGACAGAATGCCATTTTTGTTTTTCTTGTTAACAGATGACGCCACTTTCCATTCAGAGAGAATACTATAAGGCGGGGCGAAACAAGCCCTTCCACAGACTGCCCACCCTTGCGGAGGGGTCAGCCGGATTGTGAAGGACGGAGATCGACGGGCCGGGCCCGGACCCCATGATAAATATTTTCAAGGGGTGAGACCCGAGATTCGAAGGGGTGAACCCAGGTCCTCCAAAGTGGATAGCCGAAGCGTTTCCACGCGTTAATCCGGCCGACGACAGAATGCCATTCAATCATGTAAACAACAATTTAGTTTGCATTAGTTTCTCCCTTGATAAGGGCCGACATTATCCGTTAGAATTAATATATATTTATATTATATCCGGTAAGTATTATCCGTTAGAAAAATATGCCAAGTCTTTGTAGACCGACTCTACAGCACGAAATATTGTCAAGATAAATATAATTAAACTTCAACTGCATTTTCGCGCCTCTTATAATTTTCGCTCTATGCGACTGCCTCCTCGCCTCACCCTAGCTCCGGCGCTGGTATCCAGCATAACATGCAGATTTAGCAATCTGATTGGTAAGAAATCTTTGGCATTTATCAGTTGTAATTAACTGTTTCTGTAAAGGGCAATTTCCGAGCCCTTTCCTAACATTATATTAAGTAAATGAAATGATCTGATTCTGGAAAGAGTAACTTATCAGTAAAAGTAACTAAATGCATATTTTTCAAACATTTGATTTTTTGATTATCGATTTATTATATTAAAAAACTCAATCAATATGTACAGTATGGGGAATTGTTTTTGATACAGTTACTTTAGTTTGTCCGTCAGTTATTTAAATCGATAAGTAAAGTAACTAAATGCATATTTTTCAAACATTTGATTTTTTTATTATCGATTTATTATATTAAAAAACTCAATCAATATGTACAATATGGGGAATTGTTTTTGATACAGTTACTTTAGTTTGTCCGTCAGTTATTTAAATCGATTTTGCGTATGTTTCATCACACGATAATAATGTATTATCGTATATTACAGTTTACCAGACAGAGATCCTAAGACATTTATATACTGTACTGTTAACATTTATGAGACTGAGTTCAGAAAACGTTCTGAACTTAGTCTTATAAATGTTTTTACTGAGTTCAGAAAATGTTCCGAGATATGTTCGCTGGAGATGCAAATAAGGATACCACATTGCGATACATCATGATTTGTTGAACGGCTGGAGATCCAGCAGTTCAACAAATCCCTTCACAATGTCTCCCGATTTCCATGGATCGTGACTAAATTCTTTACCTTCTCTCCGGATCATTTTCTAAAATCACTCTCTGTATACTGAGTTTCTCCCTAGAAAAATTATCACGTGTGATATCATAACATTTAAACCAATCACAATGAAGACGGAAAGATCGCTTAGTTCTTCTATTGACTAGCGATATTTAGTGGCAGCATGGATGAGTGGCAGTCTTTGCGGCAGTTAAATGTTTAAAATGTATTCGTAGTAAAAATACTTTTTTAATGTGATAACTAATTTTTTCTCAAATATTTATTTCATTTTGATATTAAAATAATTTATTTTTAATGAATTATTTTTATTGGTTTTTTTATGAATTGCAACCTCTTTAAAATACTGACCTTTCTTTAAAATATTGTATACTTAATTTTTATAACATTTTGATATTAAAATAATTTATTTTTAATGAATTATTTTCATTGTTTTTTTTTATGTATTGCAACCTCTTTAAAATACTGACCTTTCTTTAAAATATTGTATACTTAATTTTTATATTTACACCGGTGAGTTCAATAGGATGTTTCTGACCTTGACTGATAACAAACCTCCTTTAACTTTCTCTTTTTTAAAAATATTGATGAACATGACGATGAACTCATTAGTCACGTCTTAAACTCGAATTAGTCTCCATCATAGTCCAAAAACTATTCGCGAGATTCGAACTTCTCGTTGTTTGAAAAGGAAAAGAAAAACTCTTAGTATACAGACTACAGTTTTATGGTAAATCGATTTACGAAATTTTTTAATTTTACTTATTTCGATAACGAATTTCAATAATAATCTGAACTATTTTTATGATTAGTAAAATTAACTGTTAATAGGGAATTTAATAAATTGTTACAATTGAATTTAAAATTAATTTAAGTTAAATTTAGGCTATTACATTTATATTTAAATATATTTATTTATATAAGATAATTTTTTTAATTAAACTAATGTTTCGGTTATCTTTTTTACGCTCTACGATTTTAATAATTGCTAAAAGCCCTCGTCAGTATTGTCATGTTGGTCCGCATTATCAGCCACTGAAAAAAATTTAATGTTGATCGAAATCTGATTGCAATTCTTATTTTTTCTACACTATAACTCCAGATAATACATTGTACCAACCATGCTTACTAGAAATTATAATAACGTCCTAGAGAAAGAAAGACTGGTTATATCATAGGTAAACCTTCGCTAGTGATGATACTATATTTGCAATGAAAATACTGCAAATACGCTATTGAAAATATATCTTAACAATGCAAGATGTTGTAATTTTAACTTTTTCTAATTTTATTAGGTAAAAAATGTACAGGGTGTCCGAAAAGTATCTTTACACTTTTAGAAAATCATTAAAAAAACAAAGAAAGATATTGCACTTCGGTTTTTTTATTCAATAAAGAAAGTATCAAAGTTTTTTGACAATTTTTACAACATTTCAATGTGTGTACCATTAGTCGCACGCAACACATTGAGTCAGTAAGAGATTTCAAGCCAGGTTCTGTGAAGCATTGCAGAATCGACAGTCCTGATGGCCGCTGTAATTCGATTTTTCAGCACTACATCATGCACAGTTGATCTGAGTATTTGTAATTGACGGCCACCAAATGAATCAACTTACGAGGACTGAAAAAATTCGTGAATTTGTTCAACATCATCGGAGCTTCTGCTAGGCCGATCAGATTTTGCTTTTGGCAAAACGCTACTTGTTGTCATAAATCTCTTATGCCATTCATAAATTGTTGGTCTTGAAGATGGATTTTCGATCATATGCAGTCCAAAATTTACGTTGTACCTATGTTACACATTTAAATTCGATAAACCACGCTACAACTTGCGCATTTCCTGCTGTGAAGCCGTTTTGAGAAGAGAGGTATATTTGGCGCCATCAAGGGTGCCATATAGTGTCCACTTCATTTAAAAAAAGCTTTGATACTTTCTATATTGAATACAAAGAATCGTAAGTACACATCCTTCTTTGATTTTTAATGATTTTCTAAAAGTGTAAAGATACTTTTCGGACACCCTATATATAAAAATGATTTTAATACCCATTGTCATTCTGGATGTCTGTAGTCAATTTTTTGTCAATAGATGACGCCACTTTCCATTCAGGAAGAATACTAAGTGGCGGGGCTGCCCACCCCTGCAGAGGGGTCAGCCGAATTGTGGAGGACAAGAATCGACCGGCCGGGCCCGGACTCCATGATAAATATTTTCAAGGGGTGGGACTCGAGACTCGAACCCGGATCCTCCAGAGTGGAAAGCCGAAGCGTTTCCAAGCGGCAAATCCGGTCGACTAATGTCCGCAATCGGCCGGATGGCTGCGTGATAAAGCTGTGATTTGCCACCCTGGAGGATCCGGGTTCGAATTCGAGTCAGACCCGTTAAACTCCATCCTTCAACCATCCGCTTGGATGGTTGTTCCGTTGGATCCATGATGGGTTCAACCCCATCATGGATGTTGGCCAGCCTGTGATGGATTATTTAAGTGGCTGTTGCCAGATACAGAATATTCCTTGTGCGATATAGCGGCTTAACTAAACTAACCTAACCTGAATGTCCATAAAATGGCTTGAAAACCAAATATCGAAACACAATTAAATTTTATTAGCCAAAGTAATTTTAAAGATTCTAAATTTTTTGTTATAAGAATAATTATTTCATAAAACGTTAAAATTTCAATAGTTTTCAAGCTTTTATCCGCACGTAAATGACGTTATAGTTATTTAAAGGAATTTCAGAAAATCCGGTCGACTAATGTCCGCAATCGGCCGGATGGCTGCGTGATAAAGCTGTGATTTGCCACCCTGGAGGATCCGGGTTCGAATTCGAGTCAGACCCGTTAAACTCCATCCTTCAACCATCCGCTTGGATGGTTGTTCCGTTGGATCCATGATGGGTTCAACCCCATCATGGATGTTGGCCAGCCTGTGATGGATTATTTAAGTGGCTGTTGCCAGATACAGAATATTCCTTGTGCGATATAGCGGCTTAACTAAACTAATCTAAACTGAATGTCCATAAAATGGCTTGAAAACCAAATATCGAAACACAATTAAATTTTATTAGCCGAAGTAATTTTAAAGATTCTAAATTTTTTCTTATAAGAATAATTATTTCATAAAACATTAAAATTTCGATAGTTTTCAAGCTTTTATCCGCACGTAAATGACGTTATAGTTATTTAAAGGAATTTCAGACATTTTACGACAATAGTCCAATCACTTAGGAAGCCCGGTATCCGCCAATTTTGTAGATCCTGATCGAGCTTAATAAATATTTGTATTCCAGATATTTGATAACAGTAAATTCCGTTATCCTTTGAACTGATTCCTCTGGGAATTCCGCGTATAATTATAAATATGCAAATGCAGTATAAGCTGTGTTAAGTCATACCATAATCTTTTAATACACCACACACTATAAATTTGTAATGATTGAACTTGCAGTTTTTTTTAATTTAAATAAGTCATTTTCTAATTAATGTAAACATTTTTATTTCATTTAGCATATAATTATAAATATGCAAATGCAGTATAAGCTATGTTAAGTCATACCATAATCTATTAATACACCACACACTATAAATTTGTAATGATTGAACTTGCATTTTTTTTTAATTTAAATAAGTCATTTTCTAATTAATGTAAACATTTTTATTTCATTTAGTGGAAAATCAATTTGACGAAAACTGAAAATCCCAAAAATTTTTATTCTTTTTTAAAAACGAATCTTAGCTAACATCTTGATAACGCCATTTGTTTGCTTAATTCCTCATTAATCTGATAATACACCACAAACCGTATTACGTTATTCTTTGTTATTCACTTAAACAGTACTGTGCACGCATACTGACATTCAGACGGCGCGGCTACTAATCGTTTATTAGACCAATAAGCAACGCGATTTCTTGCCGAATCGATGAAATAACGGGACGAAAGTACACTTGGAACCAAGAAAGCACTCGAATTTCGCTATTAAATGCTAATAGAGAGCGGCGATCGTGCTGCTTGAATGTCCGTATGTTCCAGACTGCTGCTAATGGTACTGAATTGGCCACTGAATTGGTCGGATCATGGAATTTCGCTATTAAATGCGAATAGAGAGCTGCGATCGTGCTGCTTGAATTTCCGTATGTTCCAGACTGCTGCTAATGGTACTGAATTGGCCACTGAATTGGTCGGATCACATGGTATAATAGTGCATATTGGGGTACTACATCCTTTTTATTAATTATTTGGATTGATCATCATACTTACTAACATATATGAGATATGTCTGGCCACCAGAACAAATTAATTTGCTATTACGACGTTACCGGTGTGAAGTTGGCCCCCCCACTTTTGAATTTTTAAATTTTTTCTTTTGCATTTGATCATCATACTTACTAACATATATGTGTCTGGCCACCAGAACAAATTAATTTGCTATTACGACGTTACTGGTGGGGTAAACCATTGCAATGGATGGTGTCGCTTATTGCTAGAATTGAGCAGTCTCTCCAGTATATATTTAGATCGTTAGTATGTTCAGTAGAGTTGAATAACAAAGGATGGCATGCCAACTCAGTTACCGAATTGAAAACCGATTCAGCAAAAACTGTCGTGAATAACTGATATATATCAGGGGTGGTCAACTTGTTTGTCATTAAGATCGACTTTATATGTTAACAATGGGCCAACTTCACACAGGTTACGACGTTACTGGTGGGGTAAACCATTGCAATGGGATGGTGTCGCTTATTGCTAGAATTGAGCAGTCTCTCCAGTATATATTTAGATCGTTAGTATGTTCAGTAGAGTTGAATAACAAAGGATGGCATGCCAACTCAGTTACCGAATTGAAAACCGATTCAGCAAAAACTGTCGTGAATAACTGATATATATCAGGGGTGGTCAACTTGTTTGTCATTAAGATCGACTTTATATGTTAACAATGAGATGAATAACTGTTTGATATATATCAGGGGTGGCCAACTTGTTTGTCATTAAGATCGACTTTATATGTTAATAATGAGTTCGCATTCTTCGTTTGATGGTGAGAGTAGAGATAGGAACCAAAACCACATATCCCAATACATTAACCCAAAACGAGATATCCGGCAGCGGCGACGGTTTTTCCTTTTATTTTATACAATACTTCACTTCAGCTCTCACAACTGTCAATTCATAAGCGCCATGTTGGCATCGTCAGCGAATTTAGAATTTTGTCTAAATGCTCTGCTGCTACCGGTATTCTGTTTTGGGCCATACTCAGCAATAAAGCAAAAATTTGGCTTTTTTTTCTAGAGAAGGCACTATGCAGTAAGAGTGTCATCCGATAACTTACGAAGATCGACTACAAATCGTCCCGCGATCGACCTTTTGGCCATCCCTGATATATATAGTACATAATGTATTCATAGCACAATTCCTACCACACAAAACTTTACAAATAGCGCATTATAACAATAAATTTTATTTTCGTAAATCGCATGCAAAGGCATTATGTTGCAGTGCATACATAATGTATTCATAGCACATAATTCCTACCACACAAAACTTTACAAATAGTGCATTATAACAATAAATTTTATTTTCGTAAATCGCATGCAAAGGCATTATGTTGCAGTGCATTACGTTATTCACTTATAGTGCATTATGTTGTTATGTAAATCATACAAATGGATTCAACATCCAGTAAATTATTTATTCACGTTCTTTGAAAAATCTCAAAAAAAGAAGCAAATTATAGAATTTAAAACAAAAATCTCAAGTTTTTTTTTTTTATATAAAATCTAAGTTTTGCAAAGATCAAATATAGTTTCTCTTGAATGTTTGCTTTTCGGTTTCTATCAAAGAGAAGCGAGCGACTACTGTATTTACTTAATAGATTTGTCAGCTATAGAAGAAATAAATTAAGTTTCGTTTTTTACACGTTTACACATAATTTTTAGGATTATTAAATTTTGTAAAAATGTTTTATACATAAAAAATAATAATAAAATATATTCAATTACTTTATTTTATCGTATAAATTATATTTCATTTTAGTATTAAATTAAATACACTGACGGAAAAAAAATCCCAACACCAAGAAAAAATTATTGTAGAGTAATGAATTTTTTACAAGCTTACACATTATTTTTAGGATTATTAAATTTTGTAAAAATGTTAATTATGTTGTTTTACACATAAAAAAATAATAATAAAATATATTCAGTTTCTTTATTTTATCGTATAAATTATATTTCATTTTAGTATTGAATTAAATATATTAATGATGATTTAACATCTGAACAATAAATTATAGATTAGCATCCGAAAAATAAGAGACTAACAAGGCATGCTCCATGATAAAAGCGCGCCTTTTTCGGAATGTATCTTTACGCCGGTTATAGTGGCGGTCGGTGCAAAGATACGCTTTGATGGACCACCTCACGCTGCGTTTCTCTCTTCCACGTCATGAATGAATTCCAAATTTGATTGTTGATTAAGCTTTTATATTTGAATTATACCTCTTAATGATCGACAGATCGAACTATCTATCGATACTATATTTATTTATAAAGTTTCCTTTTCGTTTTTACCCGGTTGGCAAGTACCCCTTGTAAATTATTGGGTTGAATACCTCTATGTAATTTTTACCAATTTCTTATGGATTTATCCTAAAAATTCTCGGTCTGATGCTGTAAAATCCAATACTATTTGGTATTATGATCTTCTGGCCGGCCCTTTTGATGATCCATCTGGTGGAAAAATTCAAGCCAAGTAAATGTAATGCATTTGATATCTGGGATTGTTCTGTTTATAACTCTAGTCAAATTTCAGCTCTACTATTATTTTTCATGTAGTGACTGAATAATTCCCTTGATGATTTATAATCAGGTCTATCAGAAAATTTGCTTCTTACATTTATTTTAAGCAAAATTATATTACAAAAACTTAACAATAAAAATTATTTGACATCAAAGTTTTTTTACTAATTAAAGGATATTCCTTTTCTAGAACTTTTACAGTCTGAAGAAGCCAAACCTAGGCATCATGTGATCTTTATTCATTTCTAGACTGATTATTTATCTTGTCTGATTCAAAAGTCAAATGCTTCATTTTGCAGATTCATGAAATCTCTCTTCTATCACAATTGTGCCTTTAGTTCTTGACAAAGAGGAAAAGAGATAGATCCAAATAGCAGTTTCAATTATATATCAGGAATCATGCTTATGTTCTCAATAGTTCAAATCCATTAATGACATTTTTTCTCTTGATCAAAACAGAACTTAATGGCTAGAAATTACTTTAAATATTGTATACAATAATCCCTAGTTCTCTTACTTCTCTGTTTACTTTTAAGTAAATAAAAATTAAGGATGAAGACTATATATTAATTTTTATTAAAATCTATAAAGGTGAGAAATAATTAATTTGAATTCTAATGTTTATTTCAAAAATTAAAATATAAAGTCTTTCTATTCAAAAGTATGCAAATTATTTATGCAGATATGTTTATTAATAATTTAATTTTTCAAATTGATTATTTGAAATATAATTTAAATCAGTATACTTGAATTTTTAAATAAAATGCTTTTTAAATTAAACTATTTTATATCATAAAAATACTTTTTTTGCTGAGTGAAAATCTTACAAAAATCAGATATTAAATTTATACATACAATTATAATAGTAAATTTATATAACTTACCTGAAGATGAGTTTTTCTTTTTGTTATTAATAATTTTTTGCAATGAAACACAGCACAAAAATTTTGAACAAATGTCACATATCGACGAGGCGTTGCTATACTCTTCTCACATAGTTTATGCAATTTAACAAAATTATTGAGAAAATCATCATCAATGAAGCATTTCTCATCATTTCCAATTTTAAATTTTTCTGAATGTTTTGTTAGGAAGTCATTTGGAATCTTAAAAAATAAAATTTTAATTAATTAAGCAGTTTAATGTTACATATAATTTCATTGAAAAATTTTATATCCTATTAATATATATTATTTAAATTATAAATAGTCCTCAATTTATGATGGAGTTCAACTCCAAGAATTTTGAATCCTACCTTCGTAAGATGGGAATGGTCAGAAATTGGAAATGCCTAAAATTTATAGATTTCTCACTATTAATGTTTACTAGGATACTGTGAGTTCTCTTAACAAACATAAAGAATGAAAAACTACAAGAATCAGACACAAAAAAGAATGCTTTCCATATATCACACCATTAGGTCAGGGAAGCAAACCGAAGCCAATTGATTTAACTAATAGCAGAATTTATCAATGACATTGCCATCATAAATACAAATATGCTGTAAGCCAAGGTGGTTGTAAGGTGAGGACTACCTGTAAAATAATACATATGCAGTATATACAGGGTGTATCTTACCATCCATACCACCCCTTTTTTCTCAGAAACACGATGAGGTAGGAAGTAGGGAGAAAAATTTTGATAACCAAAGTATATCTGAAGAATTGAATGGTTGTGATAAAAATTTTGTGGGCTTATCAGAAGTAGGAGCACAAGGAGTCAACTTTGAAATCTCCAATGAAAACATATGTTGATTTTGGCATTATTGAATAGAATTGTAAAAACAAACAACTTTTTTTTTGAAAATTTTTTAATAACACCTATGGATTGTGAGATATCACAAAAAAAAGATGCCATCACATGTAGTGTTGATTGGACTATTCAAGCAATAAGAAGAAGAAAAATCTGACTTAGGGCATCTGTGCACTCCATGATGCACTCATAAAGAGCTGAAATAAATTGGGAAATCTTTGCTATTGAGTATGGCTCAGTATTAAACTGTGATGGTGAAAGACTTGCCGCACCTGTGGTTCAAGTACTACCATCGAATACCTTGATCTGCATAATACTGTTCTTTGCTGGTTCAGTAGTGTCCTGCAGGGCAGAAGAGTACATTTGTTTTGACAGACCTTAGCATTATTTCACATGTTACTATTTCAATAGTTTTGAACTAAAACTATTGAAATAATAGAAGTTTGAAATAGTATAATAGTTTTAGTCAAAACTATTTCACTAGTTTTAGTCACATGAAGATAAAATCCAAGAACTAATCAAGTCCTTTAGTGTCCAGAGTATGAGATTTAAAACTTCTATTAGATCAGAGAAGCCAGCAAGTTCATTTTCTAGATTTACAAATCCAAATAGATAATGACACTTATGTAACCTCAGTATAAAGAAACCATCATATGTCACCACTATAATTCCAGCCTGGTCAAATGGCCCAAATTAGGTATAAAAAATTATGTTTTCAAGCATACTTTAAATGACTATATCTACTACTATTCTACTATATCTGACACTGTTCTACCAAAACTACAAAACAACAAAAGCCAGATTTTGTAATTAGGATAGAAATTAAGAATGGGTACACACACAATTTTATTAAAAATATTTATAAGATCCAGATTAACTTCAATGCACAAGCTCAATTATAAGTCATAGATGAGTATCTACTATCCACAAATAGAAGGAACTTAAGTATATCATAAGAAGGGGCTAAGCTTGCCAAAATCAAATCTACAGCAAGGAAGTTACACATGACCTTAGCAATTAAAAGAAATTCTACCTTGTTTGAGGAGATCACTTTCTACCTTTGTTTATAAATATAGACACAAGTTCAGTATTTTTAGGCAGAAATGTTTATTAAATGTTTATGTTTTGCTTTAAGTATACTAACTGCTGATGAGGGCTTACTAAAGCCTAAAGTGCTCCAGTTAATTTATATGCAAGAATTTAATAAACATTTCTGCCAAAAAAGATTGAGCTTGTGTCTATATTTCTACCTTGTTTACAAAACGATAAAGAATCATACAACAGCCAGCAATACTCTGGGATTTATATTATACTTATCTGTAATATAACACTTAATCAATGTGAACAATATGTAGGTGTAACATCTAGGAACTTATCCTTTAGGATTAAAGAACATCAACATAATATAATGAATGGCAATCTCTCTATCCATGGTTAAGAGGTTCTATAAATACAACTTACAAATTATGTGGAACGAAACAAGAGTTGTAAAAACTTGTTCAAGTAACAAAGATTTATTTCTCAAAGAATCATTAGTAATAACACAAAGAAAGAAATTTGCTATAGTTATTAATGATCAACTGAGTGTGTCCATTTCTAAGGCATGACAATATTGTAGGATTTCAGACAGACTTTTTTTTTCTTCCAATGGAATCCAAAACTACGATATCACACCACTCGCAGATGTCAAGTATATAACACAAAGAAACAATAGAATCAGACTTTGTTCGCAGAATTTAAAATGATAATCGTCTAGAAATCATCTTTAAGAAACTAAAAACTAATGAACTGTTGCACGAATATTTTTTAATTACAGTAATATGTTAATTATCGTTATCGTTATAATATGTTAATTATCATTTACTTAAATATTTTTATATGGTTATAATTTTATCTAAAAATTTTAAAAACTTTTATTAAATTAATTTTTAAACTATAAATATCTGAATTTTGATTTGATATTTTAAAATTTCAGCTTAAATATGATATAAATTTTTATTAAAGAAATTTAATAAAAAGCAATATTAAGTAATAAAACATTAGATATAACTACTTTGAACACTATGTATATATCAATATTATATTAGAATATTTTAAGAATTTTCAGTTTTAGAGTTCCTATAAATTAGAATTAGCAAAAAATACAGAACTTTTCTCAGATCAATATATCAATTAAAAGAATTGTAAATTTCAGATCATTTGCTGTATTATTTAAATATTAAAAAATATTCAAATGAATCTGTTTTCATAAAAATATATATAACTAACCTATGAGAAAATACATCTAGACATTTAGGTTTTCTACTCAATACTAATTCAGAAAACTTCAGTTCCTCTTCAATATTCTGAATATCATTAAATACAAAATCCTTCCTGATTAAAAAAAAAAGTTTTTATTAAATATTATTAATCAACTTTTAATAGA
>AYEL01086607.1:0-43948 GCA_000484575.1 Olivierus martensii
TACTCTTTTAATTTATAAATGGCATAATGCAAAACAATCAAAATAAAACCCAAAAAAAAATTTTTTTTGTTTTCATTTAAAACCGTGTAAAAGTGAAAACGCGTAAACTGAGTGCCATGCAAATCGAGGGCTAGGTGTATTTCTTGATTCTCTTGGTTCGAGACTATAACTGTCGTTTCATGTGTTTTGATAAAATTTTTGTACATCATACTGTTGTATAAATTTCATAATGCCATGAAAAAGAAAGAACTCTTTAGGTAAATTAACTCCCGGTGCTAAGCGAGGAATTTAATTTGAGAAAATGAAACATTAGAAGATCGAACAAATTGACTGATTTCTAATAGAGAAAGAGATAAACAAAGAAGGGAATGTTTGAAAATGCCCATATTTCAAAAGGAAAATGTATCTGCACGGGAAAGATTTTCAGAATCCATTGAAGAAAATCCTGAATATCATCTAAAAAGTTATAATTTAAGAAAAAGAGAAACTTAAGTACAATGCCATGAACTGCCCGAGCAATGCTGGGCACAGGTCTGCTAATATACTATAATTCAATAGGAACAAGATAATTTTAAGCTTTTTAAATTATTATAAATTAGATTTATCAATTTTATAAAAAAGTAGAAAATTTACAGATATATGAAAGTTAAACTATATGATTTTTTTTTTAAGTATTAATCCTATGTGAATGATACTTATATGAAATTTAATTTATCTTGTTTTGACATCATTTCTGAAGGCAGAAAATATAATTGCTTCATCCTAACATTTATATTTTTTACAAATGCGATTTCCTAATAAAACATTAAAAAAATTTAAAAATTTTTTATTGAGTATATGAAAAATTTTTAATGGTAAAAACATTAAATATAGTATTCTCTATCATATATATAAATTTTATAACATTAAAATAAAAAAAAATTGAAAAATTGCTCCTCTGATCCCTTAAATAAACAATTATACTTATATTTTTTGTTTCTTAAAAAATCTGAACATTTACCGAATATTCCAAGCTGTCTGAACATCTGGATTGATTAGTAGTATGGCTCGAGTCCAACTTAATAAAACAGCTGGATCTGAAATTAATTAAATAATTATGTAAACTGCCAATAAATAGCTAATTAGATTTATATAAATCAATTCTTATTCTTTTCTAACAATTTGCTTTCCTGTAATAAATATTTTTCAGCTATTCTCAATATCTGTTTTGTATTCATCTTTTGAATATTAAATTACATCATATATTTCAATATAATTGAAGAATGATATAGTATTTTCCAATATTAATATGTTTGATATTGAAAATTCACTTTATTCAATAGTACATATTTAGAATCATGATAAAATTTTATTTTGAAATATTAAATATTTAATATGCTTTTATTTTTTCCCATGTCATTATAACTTTTATATGTTGAAATTTATCAATAAAAGTTAATAATGACAAGGTTGCATATTATATATTTTTAGATAATTTAATCTGGCCTTATAACATGGTGTAAGTATTCTTCAGATAAACTGATTTATCTATACTAAACATTTCATTGCCTAATAATTTATTGTATTATTAATTTTATGATAAAAAGTTTTATCCTTGAATAATTTTTATAAACAGTATAAAAAATTTTCATAAATAATCAATATACAACTAAATGATATTTCATTTTCAAAAATATTTTGTAATTTCCTAAACACCTATCATGTAGATCTGAATATAAGCATATTCAGATCTACATGATAGTACATGCAGTTTTTTATAAGCCATAAAAAAAAAGGAAAACCTCATTTATGAACTCTTGATATTTTCATCAGTAATTAATAACGTAAACTGCTATTTAACATTCTATACATAAAAAATATTAATGTTATATGTATTGTATATATTAATTTACATACAATATACCGTATATCTATTGTATATGTACATATGTGTGATTATTATATATATATATGCTCTATGTATAAAGAATTATAGGTTGTATATCTATATGTACATATGTGTGATTATTATATATATATATGCTCTATGTATAAAGAATTATAGGTCAGAGCTGATTATCTCACAAATTCTAGAAAGTTGGTCAACCATTTCTTTCAATTCTCTATACAGTGATTTGTGTGCTTAGCAGTTTATTAGAAAATTAAACTTTAATCACATAATTTAGTTTTTTATTTTCAAATTCACAAAAATTATATTTGAGAATAGTCTGCTCTGGCTTGTAGCCTTTCGTATAAGTCATGCTATATTTATATATGCATACACACATTTAGTATATGTATCACTACACAATATATAGTTAATATAAATTTATACTACTACAAAATTGCATACAACAATGGTTTATTTGATATCTTAAGTTTAATCTTTCAAATACCAAATTATGTATTATAGATAAATATAATAAAAATCAAATTGTTTCAGATAATAAATCTTTATCTTTTATCAACTTTATAAAAGATTAACTAAAGATGCTATTCTCATTGAAAAAATTATTTATGATTAAATTAATTTTTAAATAACTGAATCAAGAATAGAATACAGTAATATACTAAGAATTTCAGTCATGGTTGAATTATCTTTGATGGGATATACAGAGTTTAAAATATAATGAAACAATTATTAATTATGTTTATGATATTTTATATTGTTATATCAATAGCCAAGTTATTATTATAATACTGTAAACATAAATTGATCATCATTACTAAATACTTTATTGAAGATAATATTAAAAAAAATTATTATTATTATTATTATTATTATTTCCTTTACATATATATCAATACAATAGAATTAAGCTAAAAATGATTTTACATTAAAAATACAATCTTGATTATAATGTCAAAAAATATTTCAGTCAAAGAGAAATTCCCAATTGAAGTTTCTTTCTCAAGAAAGAACTCTTGGAAATCTCTGGAAAAATTCCTAATTTTAAATTTCCTGGCTCCCAGAAAAAAATAGAACATTTCCCTAGAAATATTTAGTTTTCCTGAATTTTGGATTTCTCTAGAAATTCAACTTTTTTCTTTCTCATTAACTACTTGATGATAACGTTTCAATCACAATGATAATTAGTAAAAATTGTTTACTAATTATCATTGTACTGCATTATATGGCTTATTTATTAGTAATTTATAAAATTATTCATAACTTTATAAATTAATACTAATTATGCCTATTGAAAATGATAGGTAAAATACAGAAAAAAATTAAACTGTTATTGACACAACTCATTATTCTTTTGGAATTGAGAATAAAACAATTTGCATATATTCAGATATATTATTAAGTGAAATTACGACATAAAATCTTTCATTGTAATAATTAAAAAGTTAGACTTGCCTTAAATTTGTAAAAATAATTTATTAAAATAGTCTCATAAATGGAAATTAATCCAAAATTTCAGAATATACAATATTTTTTATAAGGGATTTTCAAGTATTACATAAGAATGTTTTTGATCATTTTAGACATACTTTTCCCCCATGAAACATATCATAAACAATACAGTAACATTGACTCCACTCTTACATTACATAAGATTTTATTCCTCTACCTCCTCTGTATTTTAAAAATATGGAAATATATAACATTTTATAAATATGTAACTGTTAACATTTAGGGTTTTTAATGTTAAAAGACAGAAATAAATAGAATAGAAAAATGTAAATTACAACATATTTGTAATGTAGTGCATGTATATTGAACAAATAGTTCTAGCACAAACTTTATTTTAAAATTTTTTTAATTTTATGTAAGTATTGAAATAACTGCCCCACTTTAATACTCAATAACAACTTGCTTAATATTATAATAAAACAGTCCTTTACAGCCCTATATGCAAAAAGATATTTTTACCTAATAGTTATTAAAGTAATTATCTGAATACACATGAATGAAATTGCCTATGAAAAATCAGCACTTATTAGATTATGATAGATGTTCCCCTCAGAATTTTTAAGTTAGGCATGCCTATGACCATACATTTGGTAATTAGACAATGATTGAGAAGTGATGTTATAAAATAAGTTTCATTGGGCTTATTTTTCTATAAACTTATGTATATGAAATATTACATATTTCATTTTTGCTTTACCTAACACTTTGAAAAAATATTAGGAAAAGCAAAAGTGGAATATGTGATATATTTACTTTATTCTTAGCTGAGTAAAGTGTTAGCAGAGACGAGATATATGTATTCATCTTTATAAAGAATTAATATCATTTATTAAAAATTACTCTACTATATGCATTTCTTTAAAAGTCTGTTGAATATTTTAAATTTTTGTTATTGTGGAATCAAATTTTCATTTATAACATTATGCTTATGAGAAATTATGTTCAGAATTATGGATGAATTTGAATTATGACAAAAAATTTTGAATCATTTATCATCATAAGCTGAAGACCTCCTATACTGTAAAACACATTTGAGTTTCTCAGAAGCCAGATGTAAATAATACTTATTATGGTCATTCATGCACACAAGTTTTGCTGTATAGTTTTTTTATTTAAAAATAAATTTAATAATTCTTTATTATATTAAAGAAACATATATAAATTAAAAATATTAGATTGCTCACTCAAAATGCTTCCTCTTGCTTTGATGCAATTGCTTAATCTCTCTGACCATTCGTCTATTGCTTTATGCAAACTCTCCATAGGAAATTTCTCCCTTTCCTAGAGAATGGCTTTCTTCAGATTGTTGATATTACTGTAGAATCTTGCATACACTTTAGTAGTAGTAGTAGAATAGGGAGGGGCGTGTTTCAGCCCAAGCACTGCGACCATCATTGTGTTGGATCGCATTGTGTATTCTTTATCTAATGCCCAGCCAAGTGAAAACAGATTCACTTTCAGGTCTGGTACATATAGGACGTCAGATAGTTCTGTTCTTATCCACATATCTCCATTCCAAGCTCTCAATGTTATTTTCCCTATGCCCTGAACATTTAAGGATGATCCATCACCAATTTTTATTTGTTTCCTTGAGCTTGTTTTGCTTAGATATTCGAACATTTCAGCACATCTATACATGTGGTCGCTTGCACCACTGTCCATGACCAGTCTTGGGTGTTTAATGCCGATGACCCTATAAATGACACTACACCACTATCTATTTGTTGGCTTTGTTCTTCTGTAATTCCGCTGACAAAGGCATTTGAGATTTCTCTTCTGCTCCCCTCTCTTTCATTGGTCGTTTTAAGTTCTTTATTCCTTTTATACCAACATTCTACCTGGAAATGTCCTGATTTCTTACAGTAATGACAAGTTTTGGTTCTGTTTCGTTTTGAGCTATTTCCTTCCTTGCAGTCCTTTTTCATGTGCCCTACTTTCTGACATGAAAAACATTTAACTTGCCCTTTGCTTCTTCCAACCAGCACTGTTGCTGTTTCGCATCTCTTTAGCCATTCTTCTTCCGTGATTAACCGAGCGGTCAGTTCCTTTAAACTTTGTCTTTCAAGAGTGGCTGATTCAAAGGCAGTTACAAAGTAACGATATGTTTCTGGTAGTGACATAAGGATCTTCGTCACGACCATTCGTTCTGAAATATCTTTGCCAGCTTGCTTAAGTTAATTTTGTAATTCCTCGAGCTGAGAGATAAACTCTGCCACTGCACCTCCTTTATATTCCAGTGAGAAAAAACGTTGCTGCAAGAGATGTATATTCACTTCCGAATGTGGTTCGTAGACGAATTTCAGTTTATCCCACATTTTGCGGGCTGTTTCACACGACAGTATGTGAGTTATTATACAACTATCCTATTCCATCCTCGTTACTATGATTCCTTTAGAGAACTTCCTTTCCCATTCTAACTTTCTTGTAGAATCTTCCGGTTTTTCTTCATTTCCAGTGACAACATTGTACAGACCCTTCACTCTCAATATGATACTAGTCTGAAACTTCCAGACTACCCAGTTATTTCTTAAACTTTAATGACTGTACTGCCTGTTCCATTTTTTTCGAATTAGTTCTATTAATAAAGCTCCTTACATGTACTCTCTCGCTTCTCTAACAGTTTCACTTCCAACTGTGGTGATCGCTGTGGGATGCCACGTACTTCTGAAATGTCCGTCTTCAAATTAAAAAAAAAAAAAAAAGGAACCCAAAAAAGAATTATGAATTCTGTACTGGGCCTATAACCTGTTACTGGAAGCTTTCTGATCAAACCACACAGGATTTATATGGATAAGAACTTTAATAAAAGAACAAAGGCACTTTTACAAAAAACGGTTGTGTTGTAACTGACCAGCCAACTGACCTCCGACTGACCTTTGTTTTGTTCCCTCGGGGTAGGACACCTGAGAGTGATGTGCTATTGCGCTAATGTTACATAATACTCCACGCGCGTACAAAATAGGTCCAGTGCACATAACAATAATAAAGTCAATTATTTGTTATTATGACTTTTATATTAATAAACATAATAAAACTATAAATTTGTATATAAATTTAAAAATTTAATGTTTCTAAATAAATTATTGTTTTCTAATTCTAGATATTGGTCATATCATGCGGGCTAATTCGTTAGAAACAGCTTTAATGCTCGGCGCAGTCAGTGGTTCGAGAAGAAGAGGGCGTCAGAGAACAAGATGGCTGGACACAATCAGGGCCGACACGAACTTGTGCATGGAACAACTGAAAGAAGCAGTCAGAGACAGGGAAGCGTGGAGAATCTTGATCCATGAAGTGGCCAAAAGTCAGCCTCGAATGAATGGCTAATCATCATCAATTCTAGATATTAATAATTGCACTTAGATTTTTTGCTACTAAGCCTCGACTGAATGGCTAATCATCATCAATTCTAGATATTAATAATTGCACTTAGATTTTTTGCTACTAATTCTTATCAAATAGTAGTTAGCCAAGATATAATTCTTACAGTTGATCAGAAAACTGTCGGTATATGTTTTTTCTGTAAGTTCAGCTATTGCATTATTGCTGATGAGAAAATATATCCCATTTCCACAACCTGAAGCAGAACAGTCTTCAATAAAACAAAAGTTTATAGAATATACACAGTTTCCAGGAATTACTGGTGCAATTGATTGTACTTCAGTAACAATAATTGCCCCCTACACAAGTTGGAAAATACAATGAACATCTTTTTATGGCGGAAAATGCTATTACTATTTAAATATGCAGTTGGTAATAAAAATTTTAAAATTATATTAACCTGAAGCATTTTGGGATAATCATAAATATTTTATAAGTATTTCTCTTGATAAATAGGTTTGCAATTCAGAGCTAAAAATTTTGAACATAAAAAATTTTAAATAAGTTTTTATGCTGGCTTATATAATCAATCATTATTTCGAATTGGTGATTTCTGGTTTTCGAGCATAGTGCTTTCTCCATTTTCTTTTCTTTTAATTAAATAAAACTTTACATAGAAGTATTTCGATTGGCTAATACAAAATACTCTTGGTCCCAAGTTGTTTTATTTTCGCAATTGATATGACATCTTTGTGTCAATGACGATTTTGAACTATACTCGTTAACCATTTCTGCAAGTCAATAGATGTCGTTATATAGAGATTCAGCCTCGTAAATACAAAATACTCTTGGACCCAAGTTGTTTTATTTGCGCAATTGATGACATCTTTGTGTCAATGACGATTTTGAACTACACTCGTTAACCATTTCTGCAAGTCAATAGATGTCGTTATATAGAGATTCAGTCTCGTAAAGAAACGGATATACGTTGAGATGCACTCGTTGACTGTGTAAAACGATTGTATGTTAAGATTCGAATTTGTTAACAAACGTATGTATTCAGCCTTAAGCTCCAGGACAGATATTGGACAGCTGGAAAATGCAGTTGTAGTGCTAATATATAAAAATGGAGATAAAGTGGATCTGAGAAATTACAGGTTCATCAGTCTATTGTAGACAATATACAAAATATTCACAAACATCCTCACAAGAAGACTGGTAATAAATACTGAATTCAAATCA
Organism: Olivierus martensii; assembly: GCA_000484575.1. NCBI lineage: Eukaryota > Metazoa > Arthropoda > Arachnida > Scorpiones > Buthidae > Olivierus > Olivierus martensii. The sequence continues at coordinate 7,961 of AYEL01086607.1, forward strand.
ACTAAGAAAACAAGCCAGATTTCAAAGCCTATCTGACAAAGGATCATATATATGTCATCAACCAACTAAAAGAAAAATGAAAGAATACCACATCCCACTCTGTATAACATTCATAGACTATAGAAAGCATTTGACTGAGTATCTCCAGGGGCAATACTAATGGCATTAAGTAATCAAGGAATAGACCACCAGTGCATAGAACTATTGCATATCATCTATGAGGAAGTAACAGCCATAATACGATTATATAAAGTTAAGGAAAAAATCCAACAAGGAGTTTGTCGAGGAAACAACATCTCTCAAACTGTTCATAGCCTACCTAGAAGAAATATTTTGATGAATAAATAGATAGGAACATAAACATTAATCATAAAATATACCCTGTAGATATAACTAGTATTCAATTAATTTTTGGATCATGATTTCAAATATATCTTACTTCAAATATCAAATTCACTTCTAAACAATAAAATAAGGTATAAAAATATCTTCTTTGAATCTTCTCTCATTGACAAAAACTATCAATTCAGTTGAAATTTAATAGTTCCTAATAAATTTCTGACTGCATTTATGTTTTCTTATGAATTTTTAATATAAGAGAAATATCGATCACACTTTTAAACACATGGTAATGATGATGAATTTTTCTCTCCAATAAATAAGTTATTATTTTAGCAGTCTGTAGTCTGTAGATTAATGCCTTTGTCTTTGATTTTAGTCTGTTAAAGTTTTGATAGAAACCCAATTGAAAATGCTTGTTAGACATGCATATAAAAAAAAAGTACAACAAAAAATACAATTTTTTATATATTATTAATAATTAGTAGACGATAGAATTAAGTTTAAAAATAAATTATTAAGGTTAGTTCGTGCTTAGCAATGTATACTAGATAATGATTTAATTAAAATTAATAATATTATTTTTTAAATTCCTATTTTTTTAATGAATTTAATTATTTGACTCTGAAGTAAACATTATTAATCATAATTTAGTAATAATTATAAAAAAAAAATACTTGAGCGTAGAAATAACACAAAATAAAAGAACTCAACTGCTTTTGTAACTGTTTATAATCATCATTAGGACATAATGCAGACTTCAACGTATCAATTTTTCTTCCTTGTTTCAATGGTTGAATATTCTCCTTACATATTTCCCATTCAGATGAATTTTCTTCCATTTTAAAAATCAAATGGATTTAGACTTTCACTTAAATCTCTTAAAATATCAATTCATCTAAAGGCACCATACAAGAACAAAATTTCAAAACTTTTATTTTCGAATAAACCGCCAAATCATGCGCAGATCCACATGCGTTAATAAACTGAGCATGCGCATTGATAAAAGTCAGATTAAAGAGAAAGAGAAGATGGCGGCATCAACGGAAACATTGAAAGTAAACTGGGAATCAGTCGATCGATTGAAGAGGTGAGAGGATATAGTTGGTTAATGAAGGGTATAGGATCCGACACGTCTAAACTAAATTAGATTTCCTGAACTATTATGATGCACTTTACAGTCGATTTTTGTAGGATTATCTCTTTCGTTTGATCTGTCAAGTTCCATCTTTTGATGTTTTTATGATTTGCGGAGATCTCAGAAAGAGGAACAAATATCGACTTGAAAATCAATAAATGTACTGAAAAGGTCCCGTATGCGTCATCGACGGTTACTTTTAGGACAACGAACCTTATTTTTTAACAATTATTATATTTTCTTTGTAAAATTTCAATTAGAAAACAATTCTAAAAGTATACTGATTGATGAAGTTCGTTCGTAATTATCCAATAATTATTGAAAGAATTGAATAAAATATTATAAATGTATTACGTTTTATTTATTTATTTATAGAATATTATTCATGTTTTAATACGTTCTAATAGGATAATTATTTTTAATTGATTTATATATATTAATAATAAAATCTTATAATATAGCTATTCATTTTCCATTTTTACATATCCATTATTTACTTGTTTTGACTACAAATAACCTTGTTTCGACTACAGATGAGCTAAAAATTACTTTATTTAAATTTTTGTGTTATATTGAAAATATAACTAATGTAAACAAACAGTCAGCTGATTTCATAAATCGTTGGATTTTTCCCACCAGAATCTAGGATGCCAAGTTTGGCGTTGATCGTCAAGCGTGGTATTGATTACTTTGCTTCTATGATAAATGGAAATTTATATATATTTAAATAAAACTAATTTATTGAATTTTTTGTGCGGAAAACAGCAAAATCATTATTTGGAAGGGGCCAAACTTTCCCAAATTATAATTTATTCGGTCGAGATATCTGCAAAAAAGTGGTAGTTAACCTCTTAAAGAGATTTAAACCTCTAAAAGAGGTTATTAACTAATAAGGAAATGTGGAACCCGATCGAGCAAATCGGACAAGTTCGGACAATCCGTTCTCAAATTTTTGGGGGTGCAAAGATCACAAATGTGTTAACTGGTACAAATTGGGTTCGAATTAAAGGGTTAAATAAAAATTTATTTAAATATCAATGTAAAATCAAATTTTTGAGTAATACAATAGAAATATGAAAAATATGATAAAATTTAAGATTTTGACCATTTTTTCTTGATTTTACGCAAAAATTACAAGTTATTAAGTTTTAAATTTGGGGAGACCAGGTGGTGGAGTGTTAAAGGTTAAAAGAACAGTAATTGAAACATTGCTGAAAGAAATGATTCTACTGAAAATTTTCAAATTACAAACTGAATTTTTTTTTGGATTTCTTACAGAAAAATAAAAACACCAGTTTGTGATCATGTTCCTAATCCAATGGAACCCTGAAATTTTTCTAGTCATTATCAATTTTTAATATCATCCATTTAAAATTGACATATTTATGAGTCTTCTAGTAGAGATAATATAAAGAAATGAGACCAGATCATCAAATAAATCTATCTCAGATTTCCTTCAGAATTGTACATCATCATCCTGTCACTCATTATTATTCCAAAATAGTAAACACATTCAAAAAATAGATTGATTAATTATCCCTTCAAACAGCTTGTTTTGCAGTAATTTATAATTAAAACATTCAAAATCATTTTTATAAATACTGTAGAAACCACTTATTGTAATCATGGATATTGTTATTAAGTGTTTAATGTTATCAAAATTTACAGTTTGGAATAATCCATATTAAAATGCATTATGAAAACTCCATTTATAGTAATCAGAATGAATCGATACATCCTGTATTTAAAACTAAAAAAATATCACAGATAATACTAAAGTATTGGCTAAATCTATTAAAATAATTATTATTATTTCTTAATTGTTCAATTATTGTTTTGTTTTCATCAAAATTTAGGCAAAAAACGAGAAAATCCAAAGATAAACACTTGTCCTCATTTAAAATAATGCAGATTCGACAAATGGAAGGAAAAATCTGATTTGTGTACATTTTTTAATTAATAAATATTAGATCGATGTAAATTTTTAATTTAATAAATTTATGCTGACAAATATGACTGCTTTTCAAAACTTTGCAACACCTATAGGTAGTTTCACTGCATGTCTTGCCCTTACAAATGGTATGGCACAGCCTTATTGTTGCCAGATCTGGTGATTTTTAATGTTTTTTTGATGATGAGATATATAGTTTAAAACTACTGATATAAAGATTTAGAAACTTTATACTTCCCTTTATTGAAAAAAAAAATAAAAAATTATTTTTGATATTTTCAATATTTTCTTACTATTACTCTAGTATTTTGTGATTTTCCGTAAACTGGAATTGGAAACATTAAGTGTGTACGGAATGGTAATTTAGGACTTACTGGAGATAGTGTGTTGCTGTGGTGGCCACCATGTTTGTCAGAATCAATGAAAGTGGGAGGGGAGTTGATTTAGTAGTTTATTCTGAAAAATTGTTTTGATTAATATTTTGTAAAATATGGGTTGTGTTAAAACGATTAATTATTCTGATATTGTTATGAGTAAAAAATTAATATTATGTAAAATGTTAAATTATTTTATGTTGAACCTGTATGTAAATAACTTGGTAGTTAAAAGCTCTGGTAGAGGACGATTGGATGGTCTCCCTGCATTGGTTGTTTTGGTTGACGACGTCAAAGGAGGATTGATTGAGGCACTGGTTGCAGAAGTATCGAGTGGTGAAAGACAGTTGGAAATGTTTGTTTGGAAGATTTGTAAAGCAAAGGAGACCAAAAGGATTCAGTTAAAATATTTTATAAGCTGTACTTTTTATTCCTTAATAAAAGTTTTTGTTTAACTTCATTGGTGTAAGATGGAGATTCTTTCAGAATTAAAAAACTGGTCACAGAGCTCTGATATTCACATAAAGATTCGAAAACGAGTGAGGCCTCGAAATGAGGGAGCAGGGGAATCCAAACTGGAAATGACGGGCGAGTTGGTGATGGTTCGCAGCGTCATAAGTGTAAGTGTAAATCATTTCACTTCACTTTTTTTGCTTAATTGATTATATAATACATAATATAAACTTCAAAAATTCTTTGTCAATATATTATAGAGCTTTCTATTATTATTATTATTATTATTATTATTATTAGTGTTACCTTTTAATCTAATTTTATTTTTTCATTTTATATAGCCCCACATCTATCATTTTCTTGTATCCATAGTTTTTTTCTGCAGTCTCGAGAAAAACATTGAATCAAGGTTACAGTGTATATAACAGCATAAGTACAGTATATAATGTATAATAAAAAAATTAAAAATCAAAAATTGTATTGTTTTGACATGCACTGCTTAATGTTATCAAAATAGATCAGTCCCAGTGAGATTCCAATAAGCAGCTTCTACTGTATCACTTGCAATTCACAATTGTATTTTATAATATATGGAAAAATATTACACAATTGTATTATAATATATGAATTTAAGTTAATGCATTTTAAACTGGAGTTTAAAATGCATTAACTTAAACTATAACCAAGGATTTTCTGATAAAGTATATATCTAATAATTTACTTTTTATCATTAATCTTTACCTAATATTTGATTGTTATTGTATTTTTATTCTAGATTTACAAAAAAATTCACAATCATTTCATGTATATTTTGGAGTATCAAAATTAAAAGGAAAAAGAAAAAATTTGCCATAAATGCTTGGCCAGTAAGCAACATTATCCATTATATAGATCCTTTAAGAATGACACAAATTCTAAATGGCCACTTTCAAACAATAAGAAATCAATAAAAGAATTTTTTTTAATGCTAAAAACACTGATTATATTTATTTTGACTTTTACCTCCTAAGTATTTTTGAAATCATGTTCAATTAAAAAATATATTTATGTATAAATAGCAAAAAATTGAAAATTTTTAAAAATTCTAAATAAACTTTATAAATTTTATCCATTTAAATAACACAGTCATAATAAAATGATCAACATTAGTTTCCATATGCTAAATTTTATAACATCAAATTACAAAAAGTAAAATAAAAAACTTACTCTAGCTTTCTGTGCTAATTTTAATTCTTGCTTTTTATGACTTCTTTGATATCCTGTTATAATTCTTCTCAATCTAGTATTTAAGTCTGTTGGAGTTGGAAATGGTAATTTTCCAATTTCATAATCTTAAAAAGAAAATAATTATTAAAATTTATATATTATAAATAAAATATACGGCCAAACCTCTTTAAGTCGCCCTTCTATAAACTGCCACCCTCGTTATTTGCCTGATAAAAGCCAATAACAAATCTTCTCCTCTATTTTAAAACATGAAATTCCCTCTATAAACCGCCACTTCACTAATAGCCAACCGCCACTCATTTCTGGAGGCAAAACCATTTCATTAGTAGACAAATCAGTTGTTTAAACCGCCAAAACAATCGAATGGCAAGGTCAACCAACACAAATAGAAACACTAGAGAAGATGGCAATTAAGTAATTTATCTGTTAACTTTTATTAGACTGTAATCTCGCACCTGTGACTATTCACATCCCTGTTTTCAAAATGAGCTATTCCAAAACTTTAAATGAATTTTTACAAAATAATCGTTTAAAATAGAAGACTGGAGAGCCATAACCTCGATTTTGTGGAAGAAGAACAGTTTAAACCGTTTTTTTTTATAAAATCAACTGTTGTGAGTATCATTGCTGTTTCTTACTCAGAAAAATGTCAAAAACGGTATCAGATGTTCACGAAAAGATTTTAATTTGTGATTATAAAAATAAAAATCCTTCTGCTACTCAGCAATTTATTTCTGATCATCTTTAATTAAATGAAACAATGTCATTCTAGTCTATACATGTTTTCTCATGTTACCATAAACCCTCCATAAACTGCCACCCTCCTCTACCATCAGAGAGGACCTTCGAACCGATGGTGGCGGATTAAAGAGGTTTGACTATATATATATATATATATATGCAATTTAATTCAAACAGGTTTGACTATATATATATATATATATATGCGCAATTTAATTGAACACAAAAATAAATCAACATTAAATTAAAAAAAAATATATCAATATATTAATAAAACTTTTGCTAATTAATTAAATAATAATCATATCAACATTAAATTAAAAAAAATATATCAATATATTAATAAAACTTTTGCTAATTAATTAAATAATAATCATAATATAGTTGTATTTAAATCAATTGATGAAAAATTATACATTCTTATAAATTCTGGAACAAATCAATTTAATGAAAAACATATTTAATTGTATATGACTATACATTATATCACTCTTCAATCATTTTCGAGAAATGAATTATCATCATCAATTCAAATTATTAAAAACAAAGTAATAAGATCTTGCCTTAATGCAAGATATTTAGAATTTATATTCATCTATTATTGTTCAAAATCACATTACTAATTGAGGTAATAAGATCTTGCCTTAGTGCAAGATATTTAGAATTTATATTCATCTATTATTGTTCAAAATCACATTACTAATTGAGTAATGTATTTTATTGTCAACCTGAATACTAACAGATTTCTTTAATTAATTCTGCTGAAAAATTTTTGCATTAATAATAATATGGAGAATGATATTAAAAAGTAGACTCTGACTTCAGAATCAGTTATTTATTTCAAAGCAATATTAAGTTTATATAATATAAAAAAGCATCAGCATTGTTTTCTGAGTTAGACTATTTTATAATTATAAAATTATAAGGGAAAATTGCTTCTCAAAGAAAAAATTTTTAATCTTAACTCTTGACTGTTCATATGTCAATTTCCACTTATAATCATATGCTAATGATTAATTAAAATTAAGCCTAATTAATATACACAAAATAAAAATTATGATGCCTCATCCTCTTTCTAACAATGTAAGCATTTTTTTTGGAATTTTATTTTTATCATATATGCCATATATGTATTATAAAATGTTATAGCACAATATTGTTCCTTGACTGAAAATGAGATAATATCACATGGATTGATATCATATCAACTGAAGATAAACAAACAACATACAAAAACATAAATAAATCAAGTAATATGAAGTTTTAAGAAAGTAAACTAACACATTTGAACATATTACCTATAAATACAGTACAGTGGTGCCTCGCAATTCGACGGTTGTGTTTCGCGGGAAGGCGCATGCGTGTGCATGGAATTGTGGGATGTCATTTGTTATTTATCAAACAGAAAATTAAATAATTTTTTATTTCTATGGATCAAATCTATTGATTTACTTTTTTTACTTTCTGAAAAATGAAAAATTGAAAAAACTAAAACAAAATTAACAAAATTTTTAACAAAACTATTCTTGTCTAAGTCCCAGTTCAAGTTTCGTCATTCGGTTTTGATTAACTAGATATTTTTTCCCACAATCTTCGATCCTCGGGATTAGTTTTTATTATTATTATTTGTCTCCTTATTTTCTTCCACACAAAACATTGCTTTTTTCACCGATCCGAGAAACTGACTGACTTGACTTTGTCCTCTCTCTCTCTCTAAACATTCTCCTTCTCCCCTTACCTTGTTTTTTTATAATCGCAAGGTAATTACCTATTATTGAAAATGATCTATCTATCCCCTTTTCCCGTCTATTGTATCTTTTGTTTATTTTTCAAGACGACAAAAGTTTCTGTGTGGGCAGTTCAGACTGGATCTCACAGTTGTATGTGTTAATTTTCGATTCTACATTTTTCAGAAAGTAAAACTTTTGTGCATCCATAGTTATATTTTTTTGAGTGGAATTTAAAGATGAATTCAAAGAGAAGTGAACAGAAGAATAAATCTGGAAAGAAGAACATTTGGTTGAGCATAGAGAAGAAGAAAGAAATTATAGATAAAGTGCAGAAAGGTAGATTACAGATGTAACTTGAGAATATGATGTTCCTAGGACAACTGTGGCAATGTTTTAGCAACAGAGAGAAGATTTTGACTGTCTGCTGGAGCAATAAAAATTTCTGACAAGAATAGATCTTTAATCAATGAAGAGATGGAAAAAGCTGCTTCTCACTTGGATTAGACAAAGACAGATGAAGGGAGAACCAGTAACTCAGGCAATGATCTGTGAGAAGACTAGGTTAATTTTCAAAGAATTGCAGAAGAAAACTTCAGGATGTAGCTCAGATAAAATTTAATTTTATCTGAGCTACATCCTGAATTTAAATTCAATTGAAATAAAGCAAGAAGAAGAATTTAAAGTAAGTCGAGGCTGGTTTCACAGATTCAAAGGTAGAACAGGCATCCATAGTGTTTTCAGACATGGGGAAGCAGCTAGTGCAGACAAAAAAACTGCAGAAAGTTTTGTGATCAAATTTGAAGATTTAATAAAGAAGGAAGACTACCTGCCTCAGCAAATTTTTAATGGGGATGAAACGATTATTTTGGAAGCGCTTGCCAAATCGAACTTATATCACACAAGAAGAGATGAAGCTCCCAGGACATAAGCCTATGAAAGATAGGTTTACCTTGTTATTAGCAGCAAATTCAAGCAGAGACTTTAAAGTAAAACCACTCCTGGTCTACCACTCAGAAAGTCCTCAGTGCTCTGGGAAGAAAATCATTAAGTCTAAACTGTCAGTGATGTGGAAATCCAATGCAAAACCTGGGTAGACCAGCAAGTTTTCAAAGATTGGATTTTTGAGGTGTTTGCCCTGAGTGTGAAGAAATTCCTCACTGTCAATAATTTGCTTTTGAAAGCACTGCTGATCCTTGACAATGCTAGTGCCCATTCTCAAGACTTAGAGGACAGACATTCTTGAAATTGACTTTGACTTCATCAAAGTTCAATTCTTGCCTCCAAACACAACATCTTTGATCCAACCAATGGATCAAGAAGTGATTGCGTGTTTTAAAAAGCTATACACCAAGGCTTTGTTCTTATAGCTTTTCAACATGACTCACTCTTCTGACAAGACAGTGAAGGACACCTGGAAGACTGAGTACAACATTCTTCACGCTATTTCCTTTATTAAAATGTCATGGGATGGAGTAACTCAGAGAACACTTCGTGCATCATGGAAAAAATTGTTCCTTTCTTTTTTCAGGACGATGACAGTGCAGAGAAAGCAGCTGTAACCATGAAAGAAATCATAATGACAGCAGAGAATCTCGACATAGGAGAGATTAATGAGATTGATATAGAAAAGCTTGTGAAAGACCACGATGACGAGCTGACTGTGGAGGAACTCAGAGCACTCAGCGAACAGCAAACAAAAGAGAAAAAGAAATTTCACTTGAAGAAGAGGTTGACAAAGAAAAAGGGACAAAGCCAACATCTGCTATTAAAGAAGTTTTATTCCATTGGGAAAAGGTGCAATCTGCATGTTTAAAATGGCACCCAAACACTGCTGATGTGAGTAGAATGACAGATTTATTTAACAACACTATCATTCATCACTTTAAAACAATCTTGAAAAAGAGAGAGAAACAGTCCACCCTTGATCATTTCTTCATCCCTATTCAATAAGAGGTAGAACAGGATAAAGATTTCATTTCAACATCCAAAGGTTAATAAATTGTATATATTGTATATAAAATAATGTATTTTATAATTTAATGTGTTATAAAATAGTAAAATACATATAATAAATAATATTGTGTATCTCTCTCAATTCTCCTGTTAGGCGGAGTGGGATGGTGACCAATGACAAATTAATCTATTTTACATAGTCTTATATGGGAAATGTTGTCCCGCAACTTGACAGTTTCTCAATTCGTCATTACTTCGGCGACGGATTACTGATGAATTGTGAGGCACCACTGTATATACTTTTTATTTTATACATCTGAAAAAATTTTTAAAAATTACAAAAAATATTTTATGTAAAACTTGAATTTATATAAGTTAGGGAGTAGTCGTATGTCAATAAAAAGTGGCTCATATGTTTTGACCTCAAGAATGCATAATAATAGTTTTAATGGCAATTAAGAGTAATTTTGACTTATATATGAGTATTCAATTTAGGACATTTTTCTAAAATATTTTTTTTCTTGTAAATTGGGGATAAAGTGTACATAACAAAATTTAAAAACAACTAAACTTACTTGTTTCTTGAACATTAAAAGAAGCTAATTCTTCATTCCCAGAAAATTTTGAAGGAAGACTATCATTTGTAGAAACAGCAGGAGATTCAGGAAATTCTTCTTCCATTTCTTTCTCAAATTTGAAATCATTTAAATATTTGTTGGAAGGTGGATCATCTAAATAATCATCCATACTACAAAATAAATATCTCAATTAATTATCTATTTTTTTTTTTTAATTATTTCAAAGTAATTTCATCACTCACAAAAAAAAAATTTCTTCAATTATTCATAAATTTGAATAAAAAAATTAATAATGAAAAAATTATAGTTATCTGTTTAATATTTCTGAAATTTTGAACTGATCACAGCACAGATACAATATTAAAAATTTCTGGTTCCTAAATGGGCCACAGTTCTTTAAGAATCAGTCAAAAATAAAAATGTTTTAATATTAAAATTTGCGATTAAAAATAATTAATAGCACTCATCTGGTAATTTTGCTTTCATTGTTATGGTCAGAATTCTCATTATTTTTCTTGAGGGCATATGGATTATTTGTTTTATGAGTATAAACTAATCATTTTGATACTGATTACTGATTTCCATATAACATTTTCATCTATGTTTTAGCACAAGTGAGCAAACTTTTTTAAATTAAGAATCCATTTTTATAAAATGTTAACATGATAAAACAACCTATCTTCAATCATATGGTGAACTGAAAGGGAAACTGATTAGCAATATTTTAAATCAATCATAACGTTTTTCTTTGTTGGGCAACTTTACAAGTGCTCCCTCTAGTTACAAACATAATTTGTATGTAAGTTTTGTTCGTAAATTGGGTTGTTCATAATTCAGATGATATTGTTATTTTGGCTCCAAAAGTATTGAAATAACTTTTATTTACTGCATTTTGTAATATATTTCACAAATAAACCAATTAAATATTTTTTATTTAACAGATTTGAATGAAAAGTCTCAAATATAAAGTAAGAATTTTTGGTGTAATCACCACAATCTTGAATTACCACTACATTGAATTGGTGATTACATTACAATCTTGTGGTGTAATCACAATATAAAGTAAGAATTTTTGATGTACTGTTTAAATATAAATATATTTTAAATAAGTCAAAAAATATTTAAGTTTTATATATTTTTATAAATCCCACACTAAAGTATTTTTTATATATTCTATATATGCAGTATATATTAAAATTAACTTAGAAATAATTAATATTTAATTAAGTGAATTTTTACGTGTAACAGAATGGACTTATTTTATTAAAATAAATTTTAGTATATTTGCAAATAAGTTTATTTTGTAGAATAGATAAATTAGGTATGATTATATCTGTACAATATTTTTTATTTTTGCTTTTAAATTTATAGGGAACATATCACTTATAGAAAACTATCGAGGGATATTAAAAATGAAATGGATAAATCTAATTAAGTGAATTGTTTTATAAAAGTATCTGTTATATGTCTATAGTATCCTGTTGATCATTAATACTGCTTCTTTAGCAGAACTCTCAGATGACTAGAAAAATTCAAGTTCTAAATCAATTTAAATAATATAACAATTTTTAACAACCTAAAGTTTTTGTGGTTAATTATATCTTAAGCATATTCTCTGAAGAGATCAGAAAAATATCGATACCTGAATTACTAAATCCGTATATTAATAATCTTTAATTATTAATAGTATAGACCTTTCCAAATAAAATAAAAATAATCTATAATCAATATAATCTTGCAGTAACTCATTATGAAATTGCTTGAAGTTTCAGTTCTCATTCTAACATGTCCATACAATTTTAATTCCATAAAAATTTTAGTTTTGAACTTATTAATTTATTTTTAAACGAAAATTAAATTACAATGCATAATACAATTGTATAACAGTTAAAAAATTAAAAATATATAATTCAATTGTAAAACAGGATATTAAAATCTGAATCATCCAAAAATATATAGGGTATATACCCCTATCAGCACACAAAATTTTACGACGAAGTTTTTCTTTATCCTATATATAGTAAAACTTTTCATAATATTAAATTTGTTACTAAAGGTAAAATTTATTATTTTAAGTTTATTCGAAAAGGTCTACTTACCATTGACAAAAATATATAAACAGACACCATTTTCTTCTTCGCAATCTGTTCCGGTATAACAGCATAGATAACATCCAGTATCATAGTATTCTAATTGTATTGCATTATATATACTTTCATATTTATTTTCTTTAGAATTAAATATGTTTTCAATATGGGTAGAATTTTCCCGGTCATTTTCTGTCTGGAATATAATATTTTTCGCATTTTATCAGCAAATATCAAAATATATAGTGGATCGGGGGAAGTCGCCATACTTTAGCTTTTTGACCCTAAAACTCATAATCATCAATCACAACCTCATCAATACATCAATCCCATTTTTCATATGTCCAATATATATTTATATTAAATTCTCTCAAATCTGGCACTCATTGAGACTAAAGGAAATATCAATTATAAAATATGCCAGATTCTAAAGAAGCCAAAAGTCGCATACAACTGGAAAAATAATGTAAAAATGTATGAAAATTTCATCCAGACCTATCCTAATTAATTTTATTCTTTATTATTATTATTATTATTGATAAGTAGATTCAGTTATAAGTGTCTTTGCTTTGTAATTTAGTTTTGACACTTATTTGTTTTTCTTTGACAACTGCGAAATTCCTTTATTTCCTTCAATCTCAGAATTAGAAATTGTGTTATGGAACAAAACTTATCTTTCTGACAAAACTCACTTATCTAATGACTGCACCTTATGTAAATAATATCACTGAACTGAATGGAGATCTAATGAAATATGTTAAAGAATAATTTCTATTTGATGATTTAACAATAGAGAAGAATTATAAAATATAAAAAGATGACAAAAATTGTTTCTATATTTTTTAACTACCATTGAAATTGTTGCACAACAGATGTTGATAAGACAGATTTGAGATGAGAGTAGAATTAAATGTTATATTAAGGATTTTAAACTCTCTCATGATATTGACTTCCAATTGCTTTTTTTTTTGTAATAAAGATGTAGATAGTAGATTAATTATTATTTAAAGTTATTTATCAGCTAGATTAATAAATTTATTATTGTTTTAGATTATTACTTGATAAATAAATAAATTATTATGAAAACTTGTTTGTGCTTTATTATTGTTGAAAATAAAGCATTTAATACTTCTAGTATTTGTTTTTTTAATAAATTATTTTTTCATTACTTAACTTTACTTGTTGTTGTGATTATTATATTGTTAGTTATAAGTGTCTTTACTTTGCTTTGTAATTTAGTTTTGACACTTATTTGTTTTTCTTTGACAACTGCGAAATTCTTGTTGTTTGTTTTTGTATTGCTTAGTGTTAGATTTTATGTTCTTTCCAACATTAATTCCAACCATTTAAAAGACCTCTCTAGATTGGACTCTGCAATTTTGCAGATTTATACTGCTATAGAGTTATTGAAAGTTTTCAACATTGTGATTTTGCAAATGAACAATAATATATTTTATGATTCTTAAAATGCACATTCAAAAATGGTGCATATTTTATAACATATAAGATTTAAACTGCAACTTCTGAGACAATTCCTAACAGATAAATAACAATAAAATTTCTTAACAGAATAATTATTCTTCAATGAAAATTTAATGTCTATGAATAATTGAGCAGGATTAAAAACCAAACAAAAATAATAATAATATAAATCTAAGATTTAATATAAATATTGAATAAGGCAAGGAAAGGCTCATATTTTGAATCTCTCTCCATAAAGGACTAAAATATTGCTTGCACTGAATAAAATCAAATCAGGATTATTGCAGAGCTTTTTATAAAGCACCATCATTTTAGAAGGCATTTTTCCTGCTCTGCTAGACTTTATAGAAAATATTTACTACAATTTTCAGAAATATACATAAAATAATTGTATAAATAATACAATGATAAAGAAATTACCAATATTCAATCATGATTACTTATGTAATAACAAAATAAAAAGTACAAAATGAGATTAGAGATTCTGTAAGAAATAAGCTTATTGTCTTTAGTAAACAGTTTATTGTTCTAAAAGAAAATTATTAAACAGATAATGGATAAAGTCACATGTATCAACTAATCTTTCTAATTTTTGACTTTGTTTTAATAAAAATCATTGAATATGACAATTTTGATTTGGTCATATTTTCTACTGATCAAAGAAACAATTTGTTTAAATTTTAATGTTTATTTTATATAATCAATACCAATTTATTATGTAATTATACCTTTAATTACATTGTTACAAAACATTTCATACATTTTCAATTCACCAACATTCATCAGCTAAGATTAAACACTTTGCCCTATTAACAGTAGAAATGATCCCTTGATATCAACTGAATGAATAGAACATGGTAGATATAATGACATATTGAATATATAAAAAAATCCAAAAGTCTGCTATTATCTTTGAGTTTTGATATCTCTTGCTTTTATTATTATAGAATGAAAATGAAAATTAATATGTAATAAATAACAATAAAAATCATGGTTTATTTCATATTTATTATTATTATTCATCCGGATAAATATCTTCAATCGTATCTGTAGAATGAAAATTTATATAAAAATATAGTAGATATTATTTAAAAAACTACTATATATTTTTTATTAATAAATCATGGATTGCATACACTTTAGTTCCAACTTTAACCATAAACTGTAATTTAATGAATTCAGATCTTGAAATACAGTGGGCCATTCTTTACTGGAGATGAAGTTGGGAATGTGTTGCATTAGGCATCTCTGTATAACTTTGGCCTTAAGTGATGGAGTAGAGTCTTGTTGGAAGGACCAGTTGATTTGGTTAAAAAGATCAGTATTCAATGGCTTTGCAATTGATTCTAGACTTTCTTCCATGTAGTTCTTTGTGTTCAGTTTCATTCCTTGCAGTATAAAGTGCAACTTTGCTTTTCCATCCCAACTGATTCCACACCAAACCATCACTAAAGCTGGATTCTGGGTCCTAATATTTTTTCCAAACCTTTGGGATTTCTTCTCTTGGTTTAGCATAAATGCAGTTATTTTGCTTATTAAACTTTTGCTCAATAGTAAAGATTTTCTTATCAGTAAAAAGAATGTTTTTGTAGCCATCATAAGCATACTGCTTTAATAATGCCCTACTTCTCTACTTGATTCTTCTTTTTCTGAATATTTAAAAAATGGCATGTCCATTGCTTTAAAGTTTTAAATTTAAGGCCTTAGGGCCTTTTAAACTATTGGCCTTGCATATTCATTTGCAGAGCCAATTTCTTTTGGTTGTGGCAAGGATTTTTTCAAATTCATGCATACAGAGCATTAATGTCCTTTGGCATTTTTTTCATTCTTGGTCTACTGGATCTTTTTTGTCACTAACATTGCCTATCTCTATAAACTTACAACTTCATATACCATCCTTCTTCTAGTTCCCATGTTTTTTTAACACCTTAAAAATTTTGCTTGGTCTCTATCTTACTAAATGTAATTGCAAAATTGCATTCTGATGAGACTGTTTTCACAACAGTTTTATTCTATTGAAGTTTCTGGAAAAATCTTTTGTTTACAAGAAGGTAACATAGCAATGAAGATATGTACACATGCAGCCTGCATATTTTCCATTCTTGTGATATTTAGAGGTATTTGAATTTTGTGCAAGAATTTATAATCAAACTAGGTATATAAAGTATTAATCTCAGTGTTAAAGGACAGAATTTTTAATTTGAAATGAGTTTTGTATATTAAAAAAAACTAAGATATTAAAGATTTTAAAAACCTGTTAATGATTTGAAATGAAATTCTGTATAAGTTTTTTATGTTTGTGCATTTGTTTTAATATTCTTAGGGTTGATTCACATGTATCAGTACCGTGTCAGTTCAGTATCCATTCAGTATCAATGACATCAGTAATATAGCAGTGATGTCTATTCATACATATCAGTGCAGTTTAATCAGTTTGTAGTCAGTGTTTTTTGAGATGTCTCAGTTTATGGACAAGGAATTGGCTATGATTGCTATAATTTTAAATGAAGAAAAGCAAATCAAGTTAAAAAACGAAAGTGTGTACATGAAGCTTGGAAAAAAAAAGGGAAAGCAAAGGAGAGTTTGCTACATTATACAATGAATTAATGGACAATGGAATGAAATTTTTTAAATATTTTAAAATGTTTGAAGATTATATACTCTAATAGAAACTAACTAAAAGATTAATGTCAAGTTAAACCAATGCTAAATTAAACTCATGATCTAAGGATAAATCATATAATACATTATGTAGATGAATCAATTCAACTAGTATTAGTACTCCTGTCTTTCTTTAAAATTTAACTATATTTTACTTACAGCTCCTTTCATCAGTGTCAGTGATCTAAATTTTGTTCCTTTGTTTTCTGATGTTAGTGTTCAGAGAAGTCCAGCACAGTGCTGTATATTTGCTTTCAGTGTCAGTTCAGTGTCTGTATCATGAAAGTGCTATATGTTGCCAATGATATTTTTACTTTTTCATGGACGTGTTGTGAGGAAGGAAATGCTACAGAAATAATTGATGAACAATTGATTGAATTGATTCTATATTTTACTTACAGCTCTATTACAGGATCCAAATTTTTCTTTATATAACGTTTTCGGCCTTTCTAGGAGACCCTCTTCAGTATTCTACCTTATATGGTAGAATACTGAAGAGGGTCTCCTAGAAAGGCCGAAAACGTTATATAAAGAAAAATTTGGATCCTGTAATAGAGCTGTAAGTAAAATATAGAATCAATTCAATCAATTGTTCATCATTTATTTCTGTAGCATTTCCTTCCTCACAACACGTCCATGAAAAAGTAAAAATATCATTGGCAACATATAGCACTTTCATGATACAGACACTGAACTGACACTGAAAGCAAATATACAGCACTGTGCTGGACTTCTCTGAACACAAACATCAGAAAACAAAGGAACAAAATTTAGATTACTGACACTGATGAAAGTTGTTGGAACTGAGCGGACATGTCACTGACATATGTGAATCGACCCTTAATTAGGAAATGATGATGGCTTATTAGGCAAAAACATTCTTGCTTCAATAAGAAATAGTAACCCTGCTTATAGGATTGTGGTTTTTTTATTAGAACTGAATTTGTAGAATGTTATAATAGAAACAATGGTAAATGATTATTAAAACTAATTATTTCTAAAAAGCTTAGTATTTAGTGAAAAAATATTTGTTTCATTTTTAAATATTTTAAAATCATTATTACGATTTCAAGAACCAAATGATCCCAGTTTGTTTAATGCACCTCCACCACCTACAACAATAATGGAAGCTTTGGAGCAACGATTAGAAAAGTTTCGTAGTACTTTAGAAACGGCAAAGTCTGAAGGAAATAATAGCAAAGTTCGACGTGTTGGGAGAATTATTAAGGTGAAATTTTACTTTATTTTAAATAAATGTTTTAGTAGATAAATAAAATGACATTATTAAAGAATATATCTGGACTTGTCTGAACACAAACATCAGAAAACAAAGGAATGAAAATTTAGGTCACTGACACTATTATTAGTTTAGTTGAAATTTTTTAAAAATTTCAACTAATAACAGCAGATATATATTTTTTAATGATGAATATATTTTTTTTAATTAATTGAATATTTAAAAAATTTTTATAATTAATATGCAAATTAGAGAGCAAGAAAAATTAACAATTATTAGCATTTTTATCCATTTAATTGTTAACTTCTAAAATCAATATATAACATTTTTGTTAGAATTATATTTATTTGTTTGATATTATATAATAATTTGCAAATATTCTTATTTCAAAATTTATATTTTATTATTATGATTTTCATGTCATTTAAAAAAAAAAAAACAAAAAAAAAATTCTAAAAATATGTGAATGATTTTTTTTGTAAAATATTTAAACTTGTACTTCAAGATTAAACATTTAACTGCATATATAATAGGTAAGTTTAAAATAACAGCACATTAAGCAGTGGAAAACATCGTAGTTTAATTGTAGAACAAGAACAAAAACGTTTTCAATATCATCAATATCATCATCAGTTGCATCGAATTGAATGGAATGCATATCATTCCATTCAATTCATATGCATTCCATTCAATTCAATGCAACTGATGATGATATTGAAAACGTTTTTGTTCTTGTTCTACAATAAACTATGATGTTTTCCACTGCTTAATGTGCTGTTATTTTAAACTTAGTTAATAGAAGTAAAGCAGTTTTATTAGTTTTATTATTTTACCTTTGTATATATAATAGGGCAGAAAATTGTGATAAATGGTTTATAAATTAAAATAGATTAAAAAATATAATAAACATTATTTATTATATATATAAAAATTAGATGCTACTGCATTTTTATTATACAAATTAAAGCAAATATTTGATATGAAAGTAGAAAAAAAAGCTTACAAAACAAAGGCGGGTGCTTGAATACAGCTATATGATGCTTATATTATATATAATGTTAAAATATTATGTGTCTGATGGAAATTGAAATTTCAGGAAATGCATTGAAAAAGTATTATTATCCTCATGTGCAAAACATATAATAATAATATAAAATATATTTATATATAAACAAAAATCAATTTGAAAATATGATATAGAATAAATTTGCATTTATTTTTATTTATTAATGAAGCATGTGGATATTAATTTCTGTTAAAAAATCAATTCAGCTTTATATGCAGCACTTCTAATGCCTAAACTGCATAATAATGAAAAACAAGTTTTTTATTATAAAGGAAAATAATTTTTATTGAAAAATGCAGGTTAAATGTTGCTCTGTTTACAAGTTCTTGCTTAATGAGTTTCCTGGTTTGTGAGTTTTTCAAATATGAAGTATCAGAAAAATCAAAAATATGAACATTAATTGCAATAAATAGATGCTAAACATTCATAAAAAGCATTTCAAATCACATACATAACATACAATACTAGTTATTACATATGGTTGTCATAAACCAATCATATGTAAATAACCAAAATTATTAATTAATTGATGTGTGTACACGTCATGGAAGTGGAATAAAAAACAATTCAAAACAATTAATCCTGAGTTTATACAATACTAATTATTACATATGGTTGTCATAAACCAATCATATGTAAATAACAAAAATTATTAATTAATTAATGTGTGTACACGTCATGGAAGTGGAATAAAAAACAATTCAAAACAATTAATCCTGAGTTATGCAGTGCAGCTATTGCAGAGCAGTTTTTTTGCATTTATTGATTAAAAATGCATACCTCTGTTGATGGGTCCTAAATTTTTCAATTGCCAAAATTTGTTTTTAAATTCCAGTTTAAAGATAGAAAATGTGAATGGATTGTATTCATAGAATTTGGATTATTTTTCAAAATCTTATTGATTCTGCTTTCTATGTTTATCTTATTTTGGTTTTGGGATTAGATAAATTTATTTTTGAAATTTTAATAAAACATCAAATTTTAGTATGACAAGCTGTAAAATTTGTAAAACTGAAAAAATTTTGCTGATAATACAAAAATTTTGATTAATTCTGTTAAAATACATAATATTTTTATTTATTTGATCATTTATTGCTTTACTTTTACAGATAATTATTTTACTTATTTGTTCATTTATTGCCTTATTTTACTGATAATTAGTAAAATATGAGAAGATTCTAATGTTAACAACCCCAGGCTTATAAAAGGGGTGTGGCACTTTTATGGCAGTCAATTGTTTCACAGGAAATTGCAGCTAACCTACTTTACTGTACTGCATGTGGTATTGGATGATCTAATGTTAACAACCCCAGGCTTATAAAAGGGGTGTGTCACTTTTATGGCAGCCAATTGTTTCACAGGAAATTGCAGCTAACCTACTTTACTGTACTGCATGTGGTATTGGGTGTAGCGTATCAGCAAAGCATTCCCAGACCAATTAAAGTAAAGTAAAAAATGTTATAGCTGTTTATATACGATTGTGGACAATTTTCATATATGTCATGTTTTTGGTTAGAAATTCGAAAATTTATAAAAAATTAGAGTAAAAATTATTGAAATGAAGAAAAACATATCAATAAATATATTTTTATTAAAAAAATTGTAATGTTTTAATAAATTTTTGTCACTTTATTTAATGCATCAACTTAGTTAATGAAAATTTGGATAATAATAATATATATCAAAAAATACTAAATATTTTGTTGGATGGCTAAGATTTCATATAAAATAATTGTTTTTTTCTCTGATATCATATAATGAATGAGAAGTTATGGAAGAAATAAAATTCAAAAAAATTTTACATTGTTAGAATGACAATAAAAAACATAGTAAATTATAAAAATGAAAATTAAGCAAAATTTCACAATTTTAATTTTTTGCATATCAATTAGATTTACTTTAAAAAACCCTGCTGATATCATGAGTTAAAGTATGAAATTGACAACAGAAATTCTCTCAACTTTCTGCTTCATATAATGTAGCTTTGCACTTTCTATTTATCTTTGTCAGATACAAAGTTTGTTCATCTGATAAGGAATTGTTTTATGGCTAAATAATAATAATTTTTTAATTACATTTTAAAAGCAATATGAAGATGCCATAAAGAGATATAAAAGTGGAAAACCTGTAGATTTTGAAGAATTAGCAACACCACCAGGTAATATATTTGTAGTGTTTTGTAATAAATAATGATAAATTTGTATTATTTTGTTATAATTTATACATTATTATTATTTCTATTACAATACTGATTAAACAGCAATTTCACTATTCTCTACATATTGAAAATTTCAAAAACTTATGCAATAATGACTGTTTAAAAAAGTGAAAAAATAAATATTATAATCAAACAATTCTTTATGCAATTTAAGTAAATTAAAAAAAAGATTTTTTATAACTAATTTATAATTAGGCGGCCGGATGGCCGAGTGGTAACGCGTTGGCGTACCACGCTGGAGGACCCGGGTTCGCGTCCCGGGTCTGGTCCCGGATTTTTTTCGGGGTGCTGGGCCCGGCCCGGTGATCCCCGTCCTTCACCATCCGGCCCCTGCAATTTAAGTAAATTAAAAAAAGATTTTTTATAACTAATTTACAATTTGACACATGATTTTTATTGGATAATATAAAAAACGGTTATTTTATATTTGAACATTTCATAAAATTTAAACATTTTTCTGTATATAATGCAAGCTATCTAAATGAGACATCTATAAAATACTCTTAATATCTATGAAATGTCAAATTATTAAATAAAGTTAAAAGTTTTCATACTTTATTTTGAAAAGTTTTCTGTATATTTGTTATTTGACAAATTACAAAAATAAGTATCTCTTACTTTGTGAAAATAATGCATATTTTGAAAATTATTTGTTCAATGAAAATTCATAAAAAACTCAATTTTCATTAATTCCAATATAAAAATTTCTGATTAGTTCTTAGTTTTCAGAAAGTCTCTACCATTTTATCTGCTGATGTGAAAATCTTCCAAAATCATTAAAACAATCTTAATTGATACATATTATAGTATAGTAGTTTGTAATGATTATTATTTATTTAATCTGTTCATTATCATTTAATTTTGAATTTACAAAAGTTTTTGAAAGATAATAATTACATTACAGCTATGTCTGTATTGCTATATGGGAATATTTATAATTTTATTTTAATATAAAATCAAGAAAGTAAGTATGATTTGAAAATATATCATACAATCAATGACGAGATGAACAGAAAAATAAAACAATCACTTATTCATATAAATAATTTGAAAACAGAAAATCTAAATAATTTTTTATTAAACAATTTAAAGACTTAGTTGTAAAAAAAATTTATCCAAATATGATTTAAGGGATTATAAATTATAATATAAAGCAAGATACAATATCACTAATATAAATAAATTAGAGTAAACTAATTAATTGATGATGATAGAAAAATTTATCCAAATATGATTTAAGGGATTATAAATTATAATATAGAGCAAGATACAATATCACTAATATAAATAAATTAGAGTAAACTAATTAATTGATGATGATACATTTTTTTTATAAAAATGAAAATTTCTTTTGCAATTGAAAAACAGGTACAAATTGACATAGTTCACTAATGCAAAACTTAAATGCTTATTACTATTTACATAATTTCATACTTTCTGTTTTTTTAAAATTATGTTTTGTTTTCTCTGAAAAATAGTGTAACAAAAAAGAAATCTTAATAAATAATTTTATTTGATATATATTATTATTTTTTATATAATATGCAAAATTAATATACAATGTTAACTATATATTCTGAAAATAAATATAGCAAAAACTTTCATTTTATACTACTATAAATATTAATAATGAATTTACTTTGATTTAGGTTTTGGCCCAATTCCAAAAGAAGATAATCAAAAAGAAGAAAGTTTAGTTACTCCTAGCAGACCTATAGAACAAAAAACTTCTGTAAATAAACCTCCTATTGCTCCAAGTAGACCAGCTCCAAGTAGACCAACTCCACCAAAACCTAATGAACAAATAAATACTAAAAACATTGAAAGGAATCCAAAATTAAGTAAGAAAATTTTTTTATTTTATTTTTGATAATGACAATGATAAAATTATTTTAATTTATATGGTTTAGGTGCTCGAAGTTCCTCTTTTGTGCTTGAAAAACAGCTAAATTTTTTACTTGAGAGGCAGAAATTATTTAAAAAAGCAGCATTAGAATCCAAAAATAAAGGAGATATACAACAAGCTAAAGAATATTTACGAATGAGCAAAGTATTAAAAATTTATTTATTACAGTTATTTACTTAGTTCTGCTTATATTTAATTACTTTCAAAAACTAAAAAATTTTAATACTAATTAGTATGTTAAATGTATAAACACATTTTATTAATTGAAACATTTTCAGTAAACACCATTATCAGCAACATTCTAATGATTACAGAACGTATTTAAAAATATTACAATGGAACAGTTACTATTGTATTTTCTTAAATTCAAACAAAATCATAGACCACAATGACAAATAATAATAAAACTTATATCTAAATTACAATAAAACAGGAATAATTATATTAGCATAGCTCTAATATTGATATAAACTAATGAACTAATTCATTTTAGATTTGATGTTGTATACTTGTCTCACAGTTTAAAAACTTAAAAACTTTATATACAAGCACTATAAGCAGTAATTCATTTATTCTAAGATAAAAGGAACGTTTTCGATCCATTACAGATCCTCTTCAGCTTTTTATCATTTAAAATTTTTAATTTGAATACATTTATATTCACTGTTCTAATAACATATTCTCACAGTTTAAGCTACCTTACATATTCTGTATAGCATATAGTCATGAAATTCCTTCTGTTATTTCATCATTAATTATATTATCTTTTTTAAAAATTTCTAATGTTTCAGTAACGAATCTTTCTTTCTGACTCTTAACTATTTTGGCATCCTACCATTTTATAGCGAATGACATTGTTTTCATAAAATCTTGTCACTAATATAGTAGTTAACTTATCCTATTCTATGTCTCTTTGATGATCATATAATCTATCTTTAAGGCTCCTTTTAGTAGCTCCTATATAATATTCTTCTTGTTCTAAGTCCCAATTGTATATAGGTGTTTGATATACCTCTGTTTTTTTTATTTCCTCTTTCGTCTTTTTCATTCCTTAATAGGTTAAGCACTGTGGGAATTCTTATAGAAGCTATTTTTTTACTCTGTTTTGCAATTACATTTTTAATGGATCTAAAGTTACTCACATGGAACTTTATATATTGATCTTGTCCTGAGCTAATTATTGTGCTCATTGAAGTGCTCTGTTGCTGTGCTAAACTAACAGTTTGTCTAAAAATATCTCTTAAAACTTTGTTATGTACAGATTATATAGAAACATGGCTATAAAAGCTTTTTTATAGCCATGTCTTCTACAACATTAAAGAATCCTTTTATTTCTTCTTCTTGGTTTTTGATCATATTACAATGCTAGCTTTTTTAAAATATGCATAAAAAGCCACTCATATCTTATTGCATCATTTGACCAATATGGGATGATTAATTGACTATTAGATGGATTGGATTAGATGGCATTACACTTTGGTCCTAAAGGAATTTTCTTCTGTCTGCACACAAGTGTATCTAAAAAGTGCATATTTCTTGCATCTTTTTGTTCAGTTTTAAACACTAGGCCATAGGCTTCATTAATAAAAGCTTTTTCTAATTCTTTACCTTCTATCAGCTTGTTTCGAAATGACAAAAGATGTCATCTACATACCTAGTGTAGAACTTATATTTTGCTGCAAAATCTGATAGTACCATCTCTTTCATACTTCTGATTAGGAGTTTTGCCAACACACCTGCATAGGACTATCTATTGGAACTACACATTTGTCAATAGAACTTTCTATTTTAAGTAAAATATGGCTGATAACAAATTATATATGGGTGGATCTCCGAGTATATTGGCTGCTTCATTAGCTTCTGTAATATGATGTAGTAAGAATCTATGATTTTTGCCAACACACCTTCATAGGACTATCTATTGGAACTACACATTTGTCAATAGAACTTTCTCTTGTAAGTAAAATATGGCTGATAACAAATTATATATGGGTGGAATCTCCGAGTATATTGGCTGCTTCATTAGCTTCTGTAATATGATGTAGTAAAAATCTATAAAACATTAAACAAGTTGGTGAAAATTTTAAAGATGGAAAAAGATTCTGGAAGTCTAAAGTTGCCATTATATCATTTTGCTCTGGTACTTCTTGTAAAAGCTTATTAACAAATATTTCTGTTGATATCTGTAAACACTATTGTCATTATGGTTTATGATTTTATTTGAATTTAAGGATGTGCATAACAACTGTTCTATTGTAATATTTTTAAATACAGGAATACCTCGATTATCGCGGTTAATGTTGCCACGAAAAATAGGTGACTGTTTTGTGATTTTAGCAAGTTTTACAAACACAGGAATACCTCGATTATCGCGGTTATTGTTGCCACGAAAAATACCGTAGGAATACCTTGATTATTGCGGTTATTGTTGCCACGAAAAATACCGCATGTGATAATCGGGATAAATAATGCATGTAAAATGGGTGATCATTGCCAGGATTTTTCAAAGTTAATTAAATTTTATGTATAAGGTAAAAAAGAAATAGATCGGAAGAGCGAAAATTTTATGTATGAGGCAAAAAAGAAATGTGGAGTATGCTAATCTTCTAAGTTGATCACTCTATGTTTCTTCTTGATACCTGTAGCCTTGATATCATCCTTTTTCCTTTAGCATTCACTGTAGGAGTAAATAAGAAGAGAAATAAATAGCCACATGTACTTCAAGTAGAGGTGAGTAGTTACTGGTGAATGGTGAGCAGGCACTAACGGATAAAAACGAATCGCTACTTGGAGAGTGACGATTCGAACTAAATGTAATTCTGGTTGCATATGTAGTGGGCTACATCAGGGCACTAACGGATAAAAACGAAGCACTACTTGGAGAGTGATGACTCAACTTAAATGCAATTCTGGTTGCATATGTAGTGGGCTACATCTCGCGGCCGCGATAATTCGAATTTGAGCGCAATAATTCGAATTTTGGTATCAAATTATAAACTGCGATAAATCGAGAATCGCAATAATCGAAACCGCGATAATCGAGGTATTCCTGTATATTTTGTAATCATTAGAATGTTATTGATATTTATTGAAAACATTGTAATTAATAAAATGTTTTATGTGTTTAATCTGTTAATTAGTGCTAGAATTTATTAGTTAATTCCTTTATTTTATGAAATGTTTGAGTTGATAATACAGGCTCTCCTCAAGTTGTAAAATTAATATTTTCATAACTCAAATTCAACCCAGAATGTTTGTAACTTGGAAATATTATTACAAAGCATCCAGAAATACTGAAACCATTGCTAAATTCAGAATGTTTGTAACTTGGAAATATTATTACAAAGCATCCAGAAATACTGAAACCATTGCATACAATCTATTTTATAAAATATTTCAAAATTGAATCTATTAAAAATTTATTATTTCACAAATTTAGGTAAAAAGTTCTGATTATAAAGAGAGGATTTTTTGTGTAATTCCCACCATCTTGAAATATTACCATAATGTGTTAAATAACTTAATAGTTTTACATTATATTTATTGCTATAGCATTCTACTATCATATGTTTAAAATTCTTGAATTTTTGATATTTTCTGAAATTTTAAAATGAAATGGCACAGTCATAAGTATGAAAGTTCATAACTGGAATATTTATAGTGCAGATTCTCATCAAATCATAAATTTATGTTTTTAAATTATAGATAGATATTTATCTCACTTCAATGGTATCTTAAGATTCATAAGTATGAAAGTTCATAACTGGAATATTTATGATTTGATGAGAATCTGCACTATAAATTTATGTTTTTAAATTATAGATAGATATTTATCTCACTTCAATGGTATCTTAAGTAAGTCTGAAAAATAAATCCCTTCAGAAATGCAAAATTTACATTTTATTTCACATCAACAATATTAATTATACTCATAAAATTCAGTTTCTTAATTAAATTTATTACTAAATACAATTTTCAATATTAAATAATTTATATAACTGTAGGATATCAGACAGATCTTTTTTCCATATATGGGATATCTGATATTATGATGACATATTAATTACAGGTGCCAAATACAAAGCATATGTACAATAGAATCAGACTTTGTTTATTAAAATTGCAATAATAACTATCTAGTTGTTGTGTTTAAAAAAAATGAAACCTTCAAATAATTAAATAACTTCTCTATTTTATCATATATAATTTTTTACATTTAATTTTAAGTATATTATTTATTCTCTGGTAATTTTGTTAATTTCTATAATAATAATGTCAGATTTTTAAATAAATTTATTAATTGAAAAAATTATCTACTGAATTACTTGATAGAATGAAGAGCCGTTTTACAACACTCGATTTTGTCAGAAACTTCTCTTTTTAACTGAACTTTTATGAAATTTAAAAGGTGTAATTTTTAACAAAGAATTTCAGTTCTTTGTTAAAAATTTGTTTTAATTAAAATATTTTAAGAATTTATGTTATATAGGCTAATGAAACTAACCTAACCAAGCTAATTGCTATAAAGTAAGCACTAAACAGCAGGTGTAAAACGAACAAAAACTTTAATGCTAACGTATGAATTTATTAATTGAAAAAATTATCTGCTGAATTACTTGATAGAATGAAGAGCCATTTTACAACACTCGATTTTGTCAGAAACTTCTCTTTTTAACTGAACTTTTATGAAATTTAAAAGGTGTAATTTTTAACAAAGAATTTCAGTTCTTTGTTAAAAATTTGTTTTAATTAAAATATTTTAAGAATTTATGTTATATAGGCTAATGAAACTAACTAAGAAAGCTAATTGCTATAAAATAAGCATTAAACAGCAGGTGTAAAATGAACAAAAACTTTAATGCTAACGTTTTTGATGCATTTGCATCATCTTCAGGCATAGAAAAAAAAATTATTTTTTTTCTATGCCTGAAGATGATGCAAATGCATCCTATGCCTGAAGATGATGCAAATGCATCAAAAACGTTAGCATTAAAGTTTTTGTTCGTTTTACACCTGCTGTTTAGTGCTTACTTTATAGTAATTAGTTTCGAAGTATTAACAAAGCAGTTTGAAAAGTGTTAACTAAGAAAACTTTATTATTTTTGAACAGCCTTTTACATCAGGAAAGGGAATAGAATGTTATACTTGTCAAATAAATTCATAAAGTATACCTGAGATAGAAGCAAACTATGACCACCTGACTACCTGATGACTACCTGACTACCTGATGACTACCAACTATGACTACCTGATTTAACGACTTGAGATCATGGGTTCTGATCAAAGTAAACCAGCATAAGTTTATTTTGACAGTTTTCTGTACTAATCCAAGAGAATGGAATGTTATACTTGTCAAATAAATTCATAAAGTATACCTGAGAGAGAAGCAAACTAAGGGATTTAACGACTTGAGATCACGGGTTCTGATCAAAGTAAACCAGCATAAGTTTATTTTGACAGTTTTCTGTACTAATCCAATGCAATAAATAATATCTCTCTTTGAAATGAAAAGTCTAGTTTTGATTTGAACTTTCTTCTCAGTTTAACATGATTCGAAAATTTAAAATAGAAATTAAAAATTGAAAATATGAGGAGTAAAAAAGGGAAGAAGAAATTTTTAACAGTGTACAGAGCATTAGCTCTGGCTTTGGCTCAGCTGTTTTTTTCTTCAACTTTCCTCTTCTGCTTATGTCTGAGTGGATTAATATCATTGGTTTATGTTTGTCAATATTTTATCTTCAGTTCAAATAAACTAAAGAAAATATTATTTAGAAAAGAAGCTAAGAAAAACACAAAAAAGAAAAAGAAAAGACCTTCTCTCATAGGTATGTTTATGAGTTTCTCTCATGTTAAACTCTACACTAAAACTCCATTAAAGTTTTGAATTTTTCATTTAGCTTTATTCGTTATTTTTGTATTATGTTGTCATTGGTGTAAATGTTATATTGTTTAATTGTCAATTGTTTCTGTGCTTCTCACTTCACTTCTAAGACAAATTGCTTACTCATGTTTGCTTCTAGTTTTCAGACAAAATCCTAACATCGTTCATCTAGATATTCTCCACCATGATGGAGCAACACGGTTTAAATTGCTTCCGATGTTAGAGCTGACATTTACATTTTAGATAGGTGCACTTGTAGTTTTTGGACCTCACTAACCCCATAATTTGTATCATGAATCTGTTGTTGTTTATCATAGAATATATAAGCTTTTATTTCTTTGAAATATTTTGGAGGAATATTTCTTATTTGTAATAAGATAACTGTAAAAATCACACAAGATAACTAAACATTGAACAAATTTATTTGATGTGAAATAAAATGAAATTATAGTCAAATGAATCTGTTGTTGTTTATCATAGAATATATAAGCTTTTATTTCTTCTCTGAAATATTTTGGAGGAATATTTCTTATTTGTAATAAGATAACTGTAAAAATCACACAAGAGACATTATCACATAATAATATAATAATAATAATATGACTATTCAACTGAAATAAACAATAAACAAGATATTTTTACAAAAAATTATTCCAGAAATTAAAAATGATATTATTGTTAATATAATAATCATATTTGTATTAAATATATGCTATTTTGTATGAATATACCATATATTAATTACTACTACTATGTGAAATATGATTATAGTTTTAATTAATTGAAACCTAACCATGATGATGATATATTTCAGTTATAAATATTTCTGCTTTTTAATTTATATATTAAATTTTTTAGGGAATAGACCCTATGATAGAAGCAACAAGAAATGGTTTGCCAATTGATGCTACATCTGTAAGTTTAATATTTAAATAATTGCTATAATTTTGATTAATATATAATTATTTTTAATTATAATATGTGTGTGTTTAATAAATAGAAATATTAAAAAAAAATTTTATTTTAATCTTATTTCAATTTTATTTTTAATCTTATCACATTTCCATATTGGATTCTTTTTAAAATTTCCATTGATTCCTTCAATAGATCTTTCATGATTTTACAAAGTCTCACTACTATAGCATTGACTTGATTAATATCTAAATTATATTTGTAAAATTGTATAGCTAATTTCATTCTTTTATTTCATATTTTTATATCATTTTTGTGTTCAACCAGAGTCTTTCAAGTTCCTTTTTGTGAATCCTACATATTCTTCAGTCTTAAGCCTTTGTTATAGATAGGTATTACATATGTATCCATTTCTTGGTCTTTATTGTAATGATTGTTTTCATTTTTTAATATTCTAAAGATTGTGGGTTGTCATTTACATACCAATTTAAGCTGAATATTTTTTTGCCATTTTCTTAAGTATTTTCATTTTACCGAATACAGCATTTCTGTATACCTGTCTTTTTCTTGCTCTTGATGCATTTTTTGGCACATACTTTTGATTATGTTCCTTTCTACTTACAGACTCTATAATTTTATTATACACAGTTCTCAACTTATAGTATTTCTTGGCACATACTTTTGATTGTTATGTTCCTTTCTACTTACAGACTCTATAATTTTATTATACACAGTTCTCAACTTATAATCACTCATTCTTACAATGATGATGTAAACAATTATATGATTAGTCAATGCAATTGAATAGGTTTGAGTCTCTGATCCAATGGTCCAATATATAGAAAACAAATTTTTTTTGTGTGTGATTCTTTTAGTTTTGTGTTCTTTATGTTTATTAAGATAATAAATAACATCCTAGTAAATATAAGTAGTGAAAAATCCAGAAATTTTGATCATTTATGATCAAAAATTGATGCGATTTTTTTTTTTATATTGATTTTTTTGATTATTGATATTTTTGAAAATATCGTTCTGTTCTTTATTCAAAACTTGTTTTATTCAGAGGATTAACTGCTATCCAAAAATAGCTATTATTTCATTGGACAGCTAAATCTTCACATAAAAAAATTTTCTCAGCAAGTCTCATATACGGAATGATAACTTCTGTGGGAAAAAACTTCAAAAAATACTTTAATTATTAGAATAAAAATATAATAAATTGTAAAAATTTCAAAAGATTTTGACAAAAATTAAGAGAGAAATGATGATTTTAATATTTTGCATAGTAATTAGGCTTAATTTCATTAATTGCCAGCATGCAATAGATCAAATGTATAATTACTTGAAATGTTCTAAATGTGGAAGCATATAATATTTGATTTTGTAAATCTTAGAACAAATGTTCTTTAATTAACCTATTCACTGCCATTGAAGTGTATACATGCTAAGGAAGTGGAATAAAAAAATGATTAAAAAAATTTTTTAAAATTAAATTCTGATTTTATTAATCCAGTTTTTGCAAATTGGTTTTTTTGTGTTTATTTCATGAAAATACACAATTTTGACAGTGGTTTCTAAATTTTTTCAGTTGAAATATTTTTTAAATTACATGTTTACAAACATTGTTTATAATTGAACTGCTCAATAGAATTTGGATTTTTTTTTAATCCTCTCTTATTGATTTTATAGTCTAATAGAGCAAAATTATTCCAATTTTGGGATGAGATATATGACATTTTTGAAATCTTAAGTAAAAATTGAATTTTTCAGGGTTGCCACTGACCTGGAAAACCGGGAATTTTGGGAAAAGTCAGGGAAAATGAAAATTGGGTTAAAATATCAGGGAAACTGCTGATTTTTCCTAAAACCTGGAAAAATCAGGGAAATTTTTTTCTGAAGTTATATGTTAATTTTATCTAACACTTAATCAATACTTCTAGTTGTAAGTTTCTGGTTTTGTTTTTGCCGGTTAAACGTTAAAGTTAGCTAGATTGTTTTGGATTTAATTATATTTAATTTAGAACATAGTTAAAGACCTGAGCTCAGGCTGAACTCTGGATTTGCAGAGTCGTTAGAACTGTTAGATTAATTTAATTATTATTACTGGTGTTTGTTAGAATTTGTGACTTTGCAAACTCCAGGATGTATCTAAGATCAAACTGAGGAATTTAAAGCAAGTTGAAGTTGGTTTCACAGATTCAAAAGTAAAATAGTATAAAGACTTCATTTCAATATCCAAGGGCTAATAAATTGTGTATATTGTGTATAAAATAGTATATTTTATAATTTAGTGTGTTATACAATAGTAAAATGCATATAGTAAAGAAAATAATATAGTATATTTCTCACACCTCCCCGTTAGAAAAGTGGGATGGGAATCCAACAACAAATTAATCTATTTTCTATAGTCTTATTGGGAAATATTGTCCTGCAATTTGACTGTTTCTCAATTTGATACTAGTTCGGCAATAGATTAGTGTTAAAATGAGAGATACCATTTTATTTATTTAAATTAATTCATTCAAGGATAACCTACTTAAATCTGTCATTAAAGCTAATGGTTATAAATCAATTATTATTTGTATTTATTTTCCACCAGATATAAGGTATAAAGATATTGAGTCAACTCAATATCTTTCCCCAGTGCATCTAAAGGCTATATGAATATTTATAAAATGCTGAAATTTTGAGATTTTTCAAAATATATTTCCAATCCTTTTTCACTGCTAAATGAAAATTTTATTTAACAATAAAACTAAAAAAAAAATCTATATATATTCCAAAATCATCAAATATAAATTTAAATAATAAATGATATTATGTAGTGTAAGCATATTTTTCTTTAAACAATAAGTGCTTATATTCTAGTTTTTAAATGATTCTGCAATATTTTATTTGGGTTTCTTTATGGATAGACCAGAATTTACCAATCTTCATGCCCAGATATGGTAAAAAATAATAACAGTGTACTCTGTTTTCTAATAAAGGTCTGACACAATTCTAGTAAAATTTCTTTCTAGGCAATCCTAATTGTCTTACTTAGTCTTATTCACCTAATAGGTTAAATCATTGAATATGTTCTCCCACTTTGCTCTCTAAAGCAAGGATAAGAATTTGATACTGTCTCTAATAAACTATTAACCTTTACCGCTCCTTTTGTTAAAAAAAAAAAAAAAAAAAAAAAAAAAAAGAAGTTATATTATAATTTTTAGCAATTTTTAGCGCTAAAAATGACGATGTCGCAGTGTTTTGTCGCTCTGTGAAAGAGAGTATTATGCGAAACTCTGTGTGCATTAGTTCTTTCGTCAAGGTGAGCTTATAAAATCTGTATGTCAGGGAAACTGCTGATTTTTCCTAAAACCTGGAAAATCAGGGAAATTTTTTTCTGAAGTTATATTGTCATTTTTAGCGATTTTTAGTGCTAAAAATGACGATGTCGCAACGTTTTGTCGCTCTGTGAAAGAGATTATTATGCGAAACTCTGTGTGCATTAGTTCTTTCGTCAAGGTGAGCTTATAAAATCTGTAAGTGTGTTGACTTAGCATCCATGTAATCAGGTGATTTTTAGTAAAAAATTTTTCATTTTTAAGCAATCAGACACATCGCATCACATACTGCAGAAGTGTGTTATGTTGCGGTAGCTTGTACCGACTTTAACTTTGCGACTTTCATGTGCCAGATTTGATGGATGTTATATATTGTGTATTTTTGCTTCAAGCCTGTAGCACAGGAAGCGTTTAACCTTTACCGCTCCTTTCGTAAAAAAAAGCCCCATACCCTCCAAGAAATATGAAATATGATACTTAATATTCGATATTTTGCCATAACATTTTGTTGTCCATATACTGTGTTCTAATATTGTTTTTTAATTTTGGATTAAGGACCAAAAGAAAAAAAGAAGAAAAATATGAAAGCTACTGCTCCTTTCGTAAAAAAAAAAGCCCCATACCCTCCAAGAAATATGAAATATGATACTTAATATTCAATATTTTGCCATAACATTTTGTTGTCCATATACTGTGTTCTGATATTGGTTTTTAATTTTGGATTAAGGACCAAAAGAAAAAAAGAAGAAAAATATGAAAGCAATTAGGCCTAATTAGATATGGAAACAATATATAATTTTTCAAATTATTCATCCGATGCCGAATGATGAAAAATAATTCATCATTGCATTAGATAAAAAAAATTTTGATATATTTACATTCTTGATGATATTCCACATCTAATAAGACCAACATATGGAAACAATATATAATTTTTCAAATTATTCATCTGATGCCGAATGATGAATAATAATTCATCATTTGGCATCAGATAAAAAAAATTTTGATATATTTACATTCTTGATGATATTCCACATCTAATAATACCAAACGTCATAATTCAAAAAAATTTTTCCAACTAATGAAGACAAATTTATATTGTAATTTGATACCGCGGAGCGTAATCCGATACTGCGAGACCAAATACTTCATAATTCAAAAAAATTTTTCTAACTAATGAAGACAAATTTATATTGTAATTTGATACCGCGGAGCGTAATCCGATACTGCATTGTAAACA
Source organism: Olivierus martensii (assembly GCA_000484575.1). Classification (NCBI taxonomy): domain Eukaryota; kingdom Metazoa; phylum Arthropoda; class Arachnida; order Scorpiones; family Buthidae; genus Olivierus; species Olivierus martensii. The sequence goes on from AYEL01086607.1 coordinate 42,461, forward strand.
AACAATCATATTATCCCTCTCCAGATGAAATACTGTATTCTACTACACAAATGTTCAAAATAATTGTTTATTAGCCATTTTTCTTCCTATTTCTTAAAATAATGTCGAATAAATACTTTTTATTTTATAAGAAGTATTAGTATGTATGAGAATGTCGACTTTTCCGGATTAATATTTTTATTTTATAAGAAGTATTAGTACGTTTGAAAATGTCGACTTTGTGTTCAAAAATTTATTTTTTTAATAAATATTGCTATGATTTCTATACACAGCTATCATCCTGCCATCTTTATGCAGATTTAGCACTGATTTTTGATAAATATTTGCTTTTTATACGTTTTTTTACTCAAGATTTGTCTCAGTGCCTATTAATGGAGGATGGTGAATTATTTCTCTGCATTTAGTCATTTTAAGTCATTAATTTTTCAAAAAATAGGGTAAAATATAATAATAATAGCATTTTCAAACAAGGGACGGGTTATGGCTCTCCCCTTAGTCAACATAATGCAACTAGCCCATAGCTTGAGGTCAACAAATGACCTTGGATGGACGCTGTTTGACAATAATTATGCACCCCTGGTCTACTATTTACTTGTTGGAAAATATAATAATAATAGCATTTTCAAACAAGGGACGGGTTGTCATGGCTCTACCCTTAGTCAACATAATGTAACTAGCCCATAGCTTGAGGTCAACAAATGACCTTAGATGGACGCTATTTGACAATAATTATGCACCCCTGGTCTACTATTTACTTGTATTGACTGCAGATAACACAAAAATTACTTTATTGTTTAAATTTTTGTGTTTATTCAAAATATAACTAATATAAACAAACAATCAGCTGATTTCGAAAAACCATTAGATATCATTATAACTAATATAAACAAACAATCAGCTGATTTCGAAAAACCGTTATTAACTAATATAAACAAACAATCAGCTGATTTCAAAAAACCATTAGATATTAACTTAATATAAACAAACAATCAGCTGATTTCGAAAAACCGTTAGATATTTGTAAACTAACAATCAACTGATTTAGAAAACTGCCATAATCTAGGACACTGATTGCCGCGTCAATTGTCAAGCATGGTATTGGTCGCTTTGTTTCACTAATAAGTTAAAATTTATAAATTTTTAAATAAAACTAATTTATTGAATTTTATGTGTGAAAAAGCACTAAAACCGTATTATTTACAAGGGACCAAACTTTCCCAAATTATAATTTATTGGACCAAGATATCTGTAAAAAAGAAGTACGGATAAACTAAGAAGAAATTGTGGAACATGATAGAGCAAGTCGGACAAATTCGGACAATCAGTTCTTGAATTTTTGGGGGTCGAAAGATCACAATTATATTAATTAATTCGGATTGGGTTCGAATTAAAGGGTTAATTAAAAATTTATTAAAATATCGACGGAAAATCAAATTTTTGAATAATACGATAGAAATATGGAAAATATGATAGAATTTGAGATTTTAA
>AYEL01086608.1:0-41888 GCA_000484575.1 Olivierus martensii
AAAGTGAATATTTAAACATTTTTTAAAAATTGAAATAAATTAAAAACTGTCAATTTGTTATAACAACTTTTCATAGTTAATAAACAGAACTACAAGTTCTCAATTATACATTAAATTTTTATTGATGCTTTTTTAAATGAATTATTTGTGCACGTTTTAAATTAGCCCCAGCCAGTCCAAATTGTTCTGTGCGCTCCTGGAGACTTTTCAGTTTTTTTTATAGTCCCACATTAGATAAAACAATATTTGTTTTATTTAATGTGTTATTTTTAATGTTTTTCTTATTTACATAATTTTAATAAGAAGGTGTCAAATTACATAAAAGTTTTTTAAAAATCAACACTAAACTGTAGAAAAATAGTTTTTTTCATTGTAAAAAAGACACTTATCAATCGTCAATATATAAATTATCTCACATGCTCATAGAAGATTGCAACAGGCTGTAGGTTGAGCAGGCCTGTTTTAAATGACTAATGTTGAATTTGTCTCCTCACTTATTCTTTAGTTTTAACTATTTTGTGAATTAATATTTATCTATTATGTTAGTGTGGAAAAAGACTGGAATTTTTTATATTCCAGTCTTTTTCCACACTAATGTAATAACCTGGAAAATCTGGAAAAGTCAGGGAATTTTAGTATTCTATACAACCCTGATTTTTATATTGGAATTTTTTGTATTCCAGTCTTTTTCCACACTAATGTAATAGATTTTCTAGATTTCCACTAGATTTTCCATTCACCTGGAAAATCTGGAAAAGTCAGGGAATTTTAGTATTCTATACAACCCTGATTTTTATACAGTGAACTATAAAATGCTAAAAACCGAAAAAATATTGAAGATAATAGAAAAATATTGATTAATTTTGTTAAAATAAACAAAAGTATATTTTAATTATTCATTTTTTATTTCATTTTCACTGATGTTTAGGAGAAAATCACACAAAAAAAAAAAATATAAATAAACATCTTGAATCCATTTAAATGGTATGACACTTCTATTGTTTTACTGCAATCATTTGCTTCCCTCATTCGTTACATTGCTTTAATCAGACCACAGATGGTTTATTGTAAACTATCTCTGTGGTCTGATTAAAGCAATATAAAGAATATTAAAGCTGTTTATGTATGAGAAGTCACCATTTTCATATAAGTTAGGATTTTTTGATATAAATTAAAAAATTTATAAAAAATACTGCTAAAAATTGTATAAATAAAGTAAGAACAAGTTAATAAATACGAAATATTAATAAAAATGACAATATTTCATTGAATTTATGTAATTTTTTAAAATAATTATATGATGTAATTTCATTCAACAAAAGTTACATAACTCTTCGTTTTTTTATAAATAATGTATTAAAATTTGGGTTGAATTTCTTCATTCATGGCTCACTTTGTTCAGAAGATGTCACTATCTAAAAATATCAATTATTTTGTTGGATGACTAAGATTTCATATAAAAGAAATCATATTTTCATTGATCCCATATATGGAATGAAAAGTTGTGAAAAAAAATAAAATTCCAAAAAATTGTTTACATTGTTAGAGAGCAAAAAATTCAATAAATTGTAAAAATTTCAAAAGATTTCAATAAAGATTAAGTGCAGTATGATAATTTTCATATTTTTTGCATATTAATTAGGCTTAATTTTCAAAAATTTACAACAGCAAAAGAGTTAATAAGACTGTTATCTATAGTTCTGTATTAATTTGTATGTGAGTTGATAATTATTATGTATCCTAAACAAAAACATTATGAAGAATAAATATTTTGTGCTTTTACTATTGTTGTAATTTGAACTTTTGAATCCAACCAGATTTTATATTAAGTTTTTATTGACATAATATGGTATAAAATATATCATCATTATTTTAACAAAAATCATAAATTCAAAGAAAAATGCCATTTCACTAACTAATTGAAAAATTCACAATAACTATTTGTCTATTTTATTGTTACTTGGTAAAGAGTTAGCTTATCACTTGAAATATTTGAGTTCAGCTCTGAAGTTCACATCTTCAGATTTCTTTTGGAAGGGTTTAAGCCTGGATTGATGACCTCTATTCATCAATTTATGACTAATTCAATCATGGAAGAGAGTTAGCTCATCACTTGAAATATTTGAGTTCAGCTCTGAAGTTCACATCTTCAAATTTCTTTTGGATGGGTTTAAGCCTGGATTGATGACCTCTATTCATCAATTTATGACTAATTCAATCATGGAATTGGCTGGATTAGTTGAGTAAAAAAGCATTAGCTTTCAATCCAGAAGACCTTGAATTGAATCTGGAATCCACTCTCTTGAAAATTTTATATAAAAGTTCCTGGCATAAAATAGAATAGATGATAATATTTTTCATCCTTTAAATTTCTCTATGTTAACAAGGACTGCCTTATTCAGCTTTTGAAATATTCACTTATTCAATAGTTTCTCATAAAATTGGAATAAAGACTCTTAAATTGAATTTTTGATAAAAATTATATTTGCTTGTAAAATAAGGGTCTCATAAAGTAAGGTTGATGATATTAGATAAAGCAATAATAACAGATTAAATAGTCTTATTAATGAAACTGCCTAATCTAATCTTATCATTTATATATATCCATTGATATGTGTCTGAACTTCAAATTTTCATGCCATCAAAATAGTTAAGAATAGAGCATATGTAAATAGAATTTTAGGATTTAAAATGACTTCTCCTATGTGCTCCTGAAATGTGACATATTGAACATTGGACACCCTACATAATTTTTTCAATAAAATCAGAATAATTTATTTTTAGAGAGTTTTAAATAATGCACTTTTTGTATTCAGGGTGAGTGGTGATGAAAGATCACAATTTTGAGAACTATAGTAGATGTCTATTTGAGTTATAAATATATATATATAAACATAGGTCTGATTCAAAATTATTTTGGAACTATAATTGATTTAATTGTAAAAGAAGATCATGGAGAAGAAAACTTTTATTTGGTAGTGTTTATTCTTAAATTAATATTACATGTTTATAATAGGTATTAAAAAATTCTACGATTTGCCTCAATACAGAATTCAACTCATCTATGAATTGCATGAATAAATCATTTTTATTCATTGTGCTTGTCCTTGATGAGTGCTGCAGCATCCAAAATGCAGTCAAGTAATGCTTTTCAAGTTTCCATCTTTCTCTTTGTCCACTTCAAAAACAATAATTTAAAGAGTTTAGTTAGGTCAGAAGATCTAGATCAGGGGTGGGCAAAAGGTGGCTCGTGGGCCGGATCCGGCCCGCGAAGACATTTTATACGGCCCGCCGCATAAAAAAATAACGAAGTTTTTGGATTTTAAACATTGACTGGTGTGACCAGTGATTGGAGAGCAGGAGGGGTGGAGGCGTGACTGGTCACACTAGATATTAGAGCGGTAAAGGTTAAAGAGCTTACAGTTAACAAATTTGTTCAAATTTGTTTGGCGTTCGGTATAAAATTCGCCTTGCTGTCCACATCTAAATGAATCAAATGAGAGCTTACAGTTAACAAATTCGGTCAAATTTGTTTGGCGTTCAGTATAAAATTCGCCTTGCCATCCACATCTAAATGAATCAAATGTGTGTAGACATTTGCTCAAGTTCGCTAATGTTATGAGTTCTTATCTAATCACTTAACTTAAGTGGGAAGCACACCAAGCAGTTGAGAATAACGTTATAATCTTTTATTAATACAAACGTTTTCGGCTGATTAAAGCCATCTTCAGGTAGTATGTACTATCAACAGTCATTTGATCGAACACTTTCGAACTTGCTTTGATATACTGCCTAGTGAGGGAACTTTTGTGAAGAAGAATGAATGCGTTGGGTAGCGTTCTTTACAACGTTTACATTAAGTGAACGAATTCATTCACTATTCCTCGTTTGCTGTATCTTAAGATTAGCGAATGTTAATAAGCTAACAACAAGAGAAGCCATAGACTTCTCTTGTTGACAAGAATCTAGTTTATCTCTGAGTTAGGTGCGTTGCATTGATAATCCTAACATGAACCTGAAATAAGAGCCTATATCCAATACGTGGTTGTAAATAATAATTTAACTGAAAATCTTTTCTCAATTTTCATAATTAATCTCTCACTGTTTAGGCAAACTTAATGTATACTGTAGCTGTCGGCGTTCCAAATTAAATGTTGCCACTTAATGATTAATAATGCGAATCGAATATTTCGTTGTATTAAAGATTTATTTAAAAAAACTGATTTTTTTCATAATTAATCTCACTGTTTAGGCAAGAACTTAACATACTGAAGCTGCCAGCATTAGATGCGTCACATTGCAAATTAAATGTTGCCACTTAATGATTAATAATGCGAATCAAATATTTCGTTGTATTAAAGATTTATTTAAAAAAACTGTATTCCCATCAATATTTGATTGTCATCTTTTCATAATTCAATTAAAATATTATTTAGGTTCATGTTAGGGTTAGCTGCAGATTTGCCTAATTCAGATCCTTCGAGTTGGTTAATGTGTGAGGATTGATAAGGTTTGTGATATGCAGCAACGGGATTAATTGTTTAGAGATGAAGTAAATTTGTACTCGTATGTTTCTGTGCCGAGAAGTGTGCTTTATGAATACTGATAAATCTTATTTTTTATTCATAATTGTTTAGAGATGAAGTAAATTTGTATGTTTCTGTGCCGAGAAGTGTGCTTTATGAATACTGATAAATCTTATTTTTTATTCAGTTCAGTTAAAATAATTTTGTTTTCTATATATAATAACAATTTTTTTTAAATACAGATTTAACTTATAATTGTTAACGAAACTGGTGTCTTGATTGACAGTAAACGTTCCCTGCGTTTAAATACTAATTGATATATTATTATTAATTTGAGGCTAGAAGTTGTAAACAAATTATCACGAGAGAATAAAAGTGGAAGCATTCACTGTAACATCGTTTGATCTAGTTTTGGTTAAATGGTAAGAATTCTATTTTGACTACTTCGCGTTTTCGCGTCTGACTTTACGATTAGTGCGATTCATCTATGAATAAGAAGTCGCATTATAGTGCGCCTTAATGCCTGTCACATTTTTGTGCTAGATAAAGTAGATGTTAATATGCATTTATGTGCATATTAACATCGACTTTATCTAGCACGTGTGCCGCAAAAACGCGAAGCAGTCAAAATAGAATTCTACCATTAGGATATTTTAAAAGTACATTTTCACGATCAATTTTACTTAAATGAACAGGAATTTTAAACAATTTTAGCAAATTTTTCCATTTTTTAAATATAATAATGTGTAAATAACCTTTTTATAATTTTTTATAGATAAAAAATAATTCTTAAGTAAATATTTGTAATATGTTGAGAAATAACGAGATTTAATACGAAAAAATATTACAATCACGAAGTACAATGAAATAATCATACTTTGAGATTCAATATTATATAATTTCCAATTGTATAAATAATCTCTTCTTACTAGTCGTTTTTTCTGTTTTAAGATAATTTAGCCAATTATAGATGAGTTTTAAAAACACCACCTTCAATCTTGATTGGGCAGATAAAAAGATCAACCTTCAGTGATCTTTCTTCAATGAACCATGGCTACAAGCTGTTTTGAATGACCCTTATAGAGCTAAAAAAAATATGAAAGTGAATATTTAAACATTTTTTAAAAATTGAAATAAATTAAAAACTGTCAATTTGTTATAACAACTTTTCATAGTTAATAAACAGAACTACAAGTTCTCAATTATACATTAAATTTTTATTGATGCTTTTTTAAATGAATTATTTGTGCATGTTTTAAATTAGCCCCAGCCAGTCCAAATTGTTCTGTGCACTCCTGGAGACTTTTCAGTTTTTTTTTTATAGTCCCACACTAGATAAAACAATATTTGTTTTATTTAATGTATTATTTTTATGTTTTTTTTTATAAAAATTTTTATGAATATTGATAATAAATACCTCTATAAATATAAATCTATCACTAGAAACTATTAAAAGTTTATTATAAATTTCTTCCATATTTAACTATACTATACTGTATAATATATACAGGGTGTTCCTAAAGTCCACTGACAAACTTTCAGGGCAGGTTCTACTTATGATATTTACACATTACAAGTAGATTTTTCAATAATAAACAAAAACATTAAAAGCATGAAGACAAAAGTACTGGTGTGGAATAAAGTTAAGAATAAACTAGTGATAGTGAATGAACAAAATATTGAAGTATCCTTCACCTGCTTAACAGATTTTAAAAAGCTATTAAATAAAAATATACTGCTTAAATTAAATTAAAATTATCTGAATAAATTCATTTATTCAAATTAAATGGGATATAATATGCTCCATAGTGATGCAGATGTATTAATATTTTGTATGTTTCATTATTTTCAAAGTATTGACATTTTTATCAAACATATATGCAGGGCCGGATTTACCAATAGGCTGACTAGGCTGCGTCCTACGGCCTCGCGATTGGAGCTAGGGGCCCCAAAATTATCAATCAGTTTTCAACTTTTATAAACTTTTAATAAGAAAATGGGTTTTTATTAAAGTGCTAGATAAAAAATTAAATTTTAAAGGTTCCTTATAAGTTTTAAGGAGCCTTTAAAATTAGACGTAGCTGATTTGAATTTTTAGGGGCACCCCAAAGCCTTGCTCGTTCTAGGGCCCCCAAAGTTCCTTATAAGTTATAAGGAGCCTTTAAAATTAGACGTAGCTGATTTAAGTTATAAGGAGCCTTTAAAATTAGATGTAGCTGATTTGAATTTTTACCCCAAAGGCTTGCTTGTCCTAGGGCCCCCAAAAATGCAAATCCAGCTACCCCAAAGCCTTGCTCGTTCTAGGGCCCCTAAAAATGCAAATCCGGCTCGAACCTTTAAAATTAGACATAGCTGATTTGAATTTTTAGGGGCCCCAAAGCTCTTTAAAATTAGACGTAGCTGATTTGAATTTTTAGGGGCCCCAAAGCCTTGCGAGTCCTAGGGCCCCCAAAAATGCAAATCTGGCTCTGTATATATGTATATACTTATATATGCATTTTATTTATTATTAGCATATATAAGTATATATTATAATATACTTTATATATTATATATTAGTTTGATATAATATTATAAATATTAGACACTAAATATTGATCACTGAAGAACAATGGATATATTAAAATAATGAAAAGTTGTTATAATAAAATTTTGTATCAAAGAGTCTGTTTCATGGTTAATTCTTTATTTAACTATACAGTGATACCTCGGATCACGAACAAATCGGTCTACGAACATCATTTGAGAACAAATTAATTTAACTATACAGTGATACCTTGGATCACGAACAAATCGGTCTACGAACATCATTTGAGAACAAATTTTGCTTCACTTTACGAACGATGCTTCCGTTCATGAACACACACGCACGGAGTGCATGGAGCGCACGTGACTCACGGCGCATAAAACCCTGCGCACAGCCTCGCCCTCAGCAGTAATCCAGTTCACCCTGCTCACATGGGTACAGTAAAATCCCAACAAGTGTTGATATTTTAGATTTTTTCTTTATTTAATTAAATTTATCCCTTATTATGGCTCCCAAAATTTAAAAGTGTTAGTGAAGGTGGTGTTAAACATACTTTCTTCTAATATTACTGTTATATTTATTTCCTTTCTGTATTATTTCCACACATAAAGCCATAACATATTAAAAAATTTTTTCTAGGATAAAAAACGTATTATTTGGATTTACATTAATTGCAATGGGAAAAATTGATTCAGATTACGAACTTTTCGGATCACGAACAAGGTCAAGGAACGGATTGTGCTCGTGAACCGAGGTATCACTGTATTATATAGAAATATTTTTTGTTAACGACATCAAATAGAATTTTAGTATATCTTGGTAAAGAAATCATAAGTAATTATCAACAGTAAAATTGAGATAATCACTAGAATTGAATGGTGTTAAAACAAAAAATATCCATCTGTATAATGATTTTAATAATATAAATGTGTTTTAATTATAAATTCTATTTATTTATTATTCAGTTTTGAAGTATAATGAAAATATATCAAAACTTCAGATAAAGAATTTACTGTAGAATTTAATAGTGAAAATTATTTAAAATTTTTATTTATAATAATATAATATAGTATCTACTAGAAATATGAAATAATTTCTCATTATTTAATTTTGTTAGAAACACTCTAGTAACAGAAAAATACATGTATATTGGAAAATATAATTGGTTTGCCACACCCATTTAGTGATGAATAAAGTAATGGATTCAGTACATATGATCTAAACTAGTAAGTTTATATAAAACATCCCATGTTAACCAATTATATCAACAAAATAATTGTATATTTATGTATTCAATCCATGTGATTCAATTTAAATTTAAAAATCAATTTTAAAAAATCAATAAAATGAAGTATATGTTTAGAACTCTAAATGCTAAAATTTGTATTAAAAAATAATTTAAAAACAAATATATATTATATTTATAATATAACTTTTTTTAACAAAATATAACAATTTAAAATTAAGTATACAATCTAATATAAAATCTAATCTGTTTTATTAAATATCAAATTAGTGTATTATATTAATAAATATAATATATTAACTGGATTATCAAGTATTATTTACTTTCATAAGAAAAAAATTAACATTTTAAAACGGGATGATGATTAGTGTATAGAGAGTATATGATAAACTATAATATATTAACTAAAAAATAATTATAAATATTTTTGTACTCTTATGATATTAAAGTTTTTCTCTTAATTTTCTTTGTTTTAAATACAGAAGGTCTTAATTTATGACAGGGTTGAGTTTAAAAATTTAGTTATAGTTCAAATCCATCATAATTCAGAACACAATTTTCCATAGATACAATGTTACAAATGGTGGTTACATTCCCTAACCATCAGAACTCAGAATATTCAATATGCTTTTTACAAAGTAGTAACATATAGTAATGTTGAATAAACTCTGTTTATTCTTTTAAAATGAGGAATTTTTTGTATTTTGTGCCTACTAGAACTTTATATGGGTAAAACTAAAAACACAATATAAAAACAAAGATGGAATGCCTAGGTTATTTTCCTGTATCCAAGTTTTTTTAGCATCAGCTGCATAGTAAAGCAATCATTTACCACATTGAAGGATCCAGATTCAATTCTAGGTCTCATATGTTGTTTTTCAGGAAGGGTTCAAGCTAATCAGACTCATTGAACCCCATTTTTCAATCTTCTGGCTGATCTTACCATAGGTATGGGTAATCTTTGGGAGCTCTAAAAGTGACTGCTACCAAAAATATCTGTTAGTGGCTTAATTCAATTTTAACCTAACCAAGTTTCTAGCAAATATAAGCAATTATTTTTTTTATTTCTGAATCTACTTCTAAATCATTGGCTGACTGTATCATGACAGTATACATTCTAGAACCAGCTATGAACTATTCACATTGTGGTAGAGCTAGTGGTGGATTGATGTCTAGGCTGGATTCATCAAAAATTTTTCAAAAACATGGAATCCAAATTTCATGCTTCTAGGCATATTTAGGATGGGTTGAATCAGTCAAGCCAGGACACTTAAAAAATCTGGAGGTGTCAGACCTGAAATTAAATATGAATACTGCATGGTGGAAATCCAACATGCTTCCATCCTTCTGATAACTTGGACCAGGACATCCAGTAATGGAATGGATTGGTTGCCATTATTGCAAAATCATTGATGACAGCCATTGTAAGCTTGGATTAAGTTGGACCATCGTAAATCGGAGATATCCTGTAGTAACAATCTAATTTAATATCAGAATATCAAAAGTATACTGCTTTCTCAAGTAATACAGTGATTAAAGATCAAACGATAGCACTAACTAGCAGTCCAAAAAACTTTTATTCACTAAAAACTCTTTTTAGAGAAACATTTTCGGCTATACTAAAGCCATTTTCAACTCAAGCACTTTTTACATTTTTTAGAATTAAATATGTTCTAGAATGTCTGAGGGTGTATTCCATTCAAATTCTTTTCTAGAATTGTTTTAAATTTAAAATGTTTGTTTTTTAACAGTTTTAGAAACACTTGTCCAGGTTTCTCGGGATAAATCCGATTGATTTCACAAATAAATTAAAAATACTCAGGATTAAAGATTGAGAAATAAAAATAGAAACAAAAATAAAAAATTAAAATATAACTAATTAGTTCGGCTTACTATTTCTATTCAATTACGCATTCTTTCACTCTTTCAGGGCATATTTCCATGCAGTTGAGAACCTCTCTTTATCTCTTTCATTTATTACTTTTTCTTGTTGGCTCCTTTTGTATATGTGCAGCTTCTCTGCAGTGCAGAGTTCACCTGGGTCTGTGACCTTATTAATTACCTTAGCTACTTCCCATTTGATCTTAACATTACACTCATATGCCCATCTGGACAGCGTTGTTGTTAAATTCCCTTGACCAATATCCCGTTTGTGCTCCTGTATCCTGTCCTTCAAATTTCTCATTGTAGCCCCTATATAGACTACTGTGGTGCTCTCATCTACATTCTCTAATGATATCCTATAGATTTCTGTGTTTTCTTCTGGGCTATACTTCTCTTTGACATTTCTCAGGGCTTGAAAGATTGTCTGTCCTCTTTTATATGCTGGCTTTCTTTTATTCTTAAGATTCTTCTGACCATCCTCGAGGTCCTCATGGTGTCCGGGATCACTTTGTATTCGGTAGCATTTTGTTGGTCCTGGAGAGAGGTATTTGATTCCCTTTTGTTACTTATGTTACTAATCTCCATTGAAGTACTCTCCTTTACTGATTTTCTCACCATCGCCTCACTATAACTGTGTTTTTTTGCTATCCCCATTATGGTTCATATTTCGTTTTCTTTCAAGATGTCATTACTGCAGTGGGTGTTAGCCCTGGTAATGTATGCCTTTTTTACTTTTTTGTATCTCCATGTATCATTCAACCACCTCTGAATTATTACGGGCGTTACCTCAGGTTTCCTATACACTGTTGTTTCTAAGATTGCATTTGCAATCTTGATCTCAACATCTAGGAAGTGGATGGCATTCTTTTCTACTTGGTCAAGGGATAATCTTAATCATAAGCATCATCTGAGAACAATTTAATCAACTCTTCTGTGTGGTTCACATCCTTCCATATCATAAAGATGTTATCTACATAGTGGAGGTGCTTCCATTATAAAGGATCTTAACTTGGTTTCCTCTAAGGAGCGTACCACAATTTCTGCCAGCTGTCTCGCGAGGGGGCTTCCGATCGGCACTCCTCTCATCTGCCTGTAATACTTACCTTTGAACTTAAAGAATGAGTCGTGGCAGAGGAGGTCTGTAAGTTCTCTGTCAAGTGCTGGGCTTGACTGTTCCGAATGTAGATTGGTCAAGAGGAACCTGTATAAACATAGGGATACCGAGGCGATGTTCAGCAATGGATAAAGTTTCTCGAAGTCTAAGTGCTTGAGTTGAAAATGGCTTTAGTATAGCCATTTCTCTGAAAAAGTTTTTAGTGAATAAAAGTTTTTTGGACTGCTACTTAGTGCTATCATTTGATCTTTAATCACTCTAATTTAATAAACATTAATATATAAATAACTAAATTCTGGCAGAAAATTTTCAAAAGTTTTAGACGTCATTCATTGAAATTTCAAGCAAATATTTAAAAATAAAAGTATACCTATTTTTATGCAATTCTTAATAAAATTAAATAAATAAATATTTTGAATAACAATCACATATGTCAGAGAATTTTTTAAGAAAGAACTGCAAAAATATATAGTGTCAATTAATTGAGATTCCACATTATCAGAAATGAGTTATTAAAAAGTTGTATATACATTCAATACTGTTTTACAAGATAGATATGTTTCTGAAGAATATGTTTAAAAAAATTTGCATAAAAAATATACTGTATCTATGGAAAAATAGAAGATTGGTTCCAGATCTAAAAAAATTGGCAAAAATAATACAATAAACCATATGAAAAATCATTTTAGAATCTTATCATTTTTATGTGTGGTGCACTTTTTATTTCATAAAGATTGCAGATGTATATAAAAATGTATTATGTAAAAGTAAATTATCATTTGGAAAGAAAAATAACATGAATTACACATAACAAGATTTTATTCATTATCATTTTCTGACAATAAATGCATATGTTTGAGTAAGACAGCAATATCACTGTTATCACTAGAAATATCTTGTCATTAGCTTCTTGCTCCATTGATGAAATTCTTTCTGTGATCTCTTGAACAAGATTAGTATTAGTCTCCTATGGTGCCAATGTTTCCATAGTTTTAAAAATGAATTCAGTCATTAATCATTGTATTTGTTTTGACTAGGCCATTATATAATTCTCTGTAAAATGCCATTAATAATTTCAAATGACATTGAAACTTTCCTGTTTGTTCCTCATTAGGATCATGTTTTACAAAATAATTTTAAAATTATAACTTATCATTTATTGACTTTTCAGCAAAATTAATAAATTTATATGTGCATTTATTTTAACTTTTATTAAATTTTTTATACTTTAAACATCAAAAAGGTACTTTTTCACTTTAAATGATAAACTCAAAATACAGATAAAAACAAATTTCCTATTGAAGTTATATATATATAATTAGGAGAATTCTCCAGAAATTTCTTTTCTAATTGGAATCAAAAACACCATGGAAGTGAATAATGCAATGCAAATGCTGTATTCACTGTAATACAAAAAAATTTTTCTTAGAATTTGGATCAATCATGTTAAATCAAAACAAATCATGTAAAAAGAGAATGAAATTTCTTTTTCTAATTTGTGTTAAATCAAAATCATGAAAAAACAGAATTGTGTTACTTTGAATATACTAATTTAAAAACAGCACTACACGCAGTATAGTTACAACTTTTCTTTATTAAACTCTGCACTAACATTTTCGGTGCTTCCGCACCCTCTTCAGGCACAACACTCCCACAACCGTTACAAAACATCCGATCTAAAACTCCGTTGCCATAGCAACCCCCTTACTTTTCTTAGAACGGGCTTTGTTTACATTACGTTTCCAATCAGCAGGTGAGGTGAGGTTATTGGTGAAGTTTGTTTAATGTAGCATTAAACAAACTTCACCAATAACCTCACCTTTAATCCACATCAAACCCTATTCATACATAAACAATAACACCTTCCCCACCCTCCAGCATTAATAACAAACTTCACCAATAACCTCACCTTTAACCCACATCAAACCCTATTCATACATAAACAATAACACCTTCCCCACCCTCCAGCATTAATAACTATATACATACATAACCAAATACAAAGCAACTATATACAAATTCCAGCAATATACAAAAAAATTACTATATACAACCGCACTTACCCCTTTCCAATATATAGTAATTTTTTGTATATTGCTGTAATTTGTATATAGTTGCTTTTGATTTGGTTATGTATATATATAGTTATTAATGCTGGAGGGTGGGAAAGGTGTTATTGTTTATGTATGAATAGGGTTTGATGTTGTGGGTTAAAGGTTGAGGTTATTGGTGAAGTTTATTTAATGTAGCGCTGATTGGAAACGTAATGTAAACAAAGCCCGTTCTAAGAAAAGTAAGGGGGTTGCTATGGCAACAGAGTTTTAGATCGCATGTTTTGTAACGGTTGTGGGAGTGTTGTGCCTGAAGAGGGTGCGGAAGCACCGAAAACGTTAGTGCAGAGTTTAATAAAGAAAAGTTGTAACTATACTGCATGTAGTGCTGTTTTTAAATTAGTATATTCAGATAGGGTTAAGCAGTTGATGTAAATGAGCATTGATCTGTGTTACTTTGTTTTCAAAGAGTATGTAGTTCAATATAAAGTATCAAAATGTATTAAGTCTTACATTTTACATGTTTATTTTTATGAATGCATGCATATTCAAAAAGACCACTATCTTGCAGTAAAAACCAGCTAAGCTTTTGTGAAAAAACATTTTTATTCTTCTTAAAACATTTTTGATTGCAAGTACAATCATCATCAACAAATAGGATGATATAAAAAATACTGTTAACTTTATAATTCAACTGAAAACTGTTCAATACAGTCTAGGTCTATATTTGAACAGTTTTCATTTGAATATAGACTTAGACATAAAAGATACAGACAGGGGTTTATGAAGTATCAATTTGTAATCTGCACACAAATAAGCATGAAGAATATATAAAAGTAATGAGTAAAAATTTAAGAGAAAGGTTGCAAGAATACAAAAATGACATTGAGAAGGGTAATTTAACAATAGCATTTACAAGGGGAGGTTCAGACATTCGGGTCACCGATTTTTTTTTGAAATTTTGCATACTTGTGATAGTCCTCTAGGACAATATAATCTGTGAGCAATAAAGTGCACTACTCAAGCATTGTCAAGAAAATCGCAGATAGTCCTGTAGGACAATATAATCTGTGAGCAATAAAGTGCACTACTCAAGCATTGTCAAGAAAATCGCACGAGAAGTTTCGTATTGAGTTCATATATTCTAAAATTTAATTAACTTTCGAATGTCTCAGTAGCGTAGTGGTTGAAGATTTGCTTTCATAATTGCGTGATTGCTGGTTCAATTTTTAGCTTTGACAATTTTTTTATTTATTTATTTTATTATTATTATTTTTCTCTTACATTGTTTTATATAAATACAGTTATTTATATTTTTTTATTTGTTTTAAATATTTTATAAAAAAAAAAAAAAAAAAAATTGTCAAAGCTAAAAATTGAACCAGCGATCACGCAATTATGAAAGCAAATCTTCAACCACTACGCTACTGAGACATTCGAAAGTTAATTAAATTTTAGAATATATGAACTCAATACAAAACTTCTCATGCGATTCTCTCGACAATGCTTGAGTAGTGCACTTTATTGCTCACACATTATATTGTCCTAGAGGACTACTACAAGTATGTGCAATTTCAAAAAAATCAGTGACCCGAATGTCTGAACCTCCACTTGTTAGTAAAAGGCACTATGAATATAATGTAGTAATTAAATGAGATAGGGCCAGAGTCGTTGAACCATGTAATAGAGTAAACCCTTGCTGAGTGCAGATTTGTAGAACGTGATTTTGCACATATGCGTTCTCTTAATTGTTTCCGTTTAATTTGTCCAACGCTAGAATTTCATTCATACACAGTACGCTGATGAGCATATTGTGCATGGGTATCTGCAACTCTGCTCGGTGCTGCTTGCTAGCTGAGTGATCCAGGCCAAACTGTGGTCATTTCACTCACATTAGCAGAGCTGTAATCACGTATTTATAAGTGTTTATCCTCTTCTCCTTTTTCATTTGTATTTCTTTTAATTTCAAAAATTCAATATTACATCTAAGAGGAAGAATAAGATGATAAAGCAGCAAAAAGATGCAGTTTTGACATTATCTCAGAAAATTGAAATTTTAGATAAGTTGAAAAATGGTACACGTGTTTCATCACTTTCAAGAGAACAAGCTATAAACGAATCAAGCATAAGAATACTTTGAGAGGCATGAAAACTGTGTTCCTTACTGCGAAATTTTTAAAGTGTTGTGTCAGTCATTGTCCCAAGCTAAAATCACCAGCTTTTTTAAAAAATAATTGTATTATCTACCTACTTATTAAATAAAAATCCTTTCAATTAACATTTGTTTCATTTTCCCCTTTTAATTACAACAACATTTAGGTTTGTTTAAATTTTACATACTTTCTTAATTTGTACTATACCTAACACATTTTTTCCATAGAAAGTTAACTTTGCTGAACGCGATTTTGCCGTGCACGCAATGTATTAATGACATGGGTTCAGCAAGGGTTTATTGTACTTTGAATGAAGAACTGATTAAAGAATCAATAAAGATTATAGAAAGAATACAGTACAAGAATGTATTTAATGACCAAGGTTATGGAAATATTTCTAAAGCATGGTTCTACTAGTTGAAGAGAACATCATAAATGTATAATAGAAAAATAGTTATTTATAAATTTTATTAAAAAAGATTTTGATGTTTGAAATATTAATGACATTATATTGTTTGTTTGTGTGTTTTTGTGTTTGTGTGTGTATGTATGTGTGTGTAGGTGTGTGTGAGGAACTGAATGTGCACCTTTTTCCTAGCTGTGAGTTTTTCTGCTTTATGGCATACCTCCAGTCAATGTTCCATCTATATTTGTAGCCAACCTGGAGCAACACACTTTTTGGCCAACAATGATGGGAACAATGCATGCATATGGCCAACTTCTCCAAGCTACTTCCTTGTAATTTCTACACAATATTAATTTATTATGTAATAAATTTACACTTGTTAATTGGAATCTTCTGATTTGAGGTCCTTATTTGTAGTTATATAGTTTCCTCAACATATCAGGAATTATAATTGATGAGCTAGATGTGCTTGCCAAGACAATGCTATCAACATGTGAACCACCATCCATTTTCATCATGGAAATAATCAATACAACCTGGAGAACTACCACAAAACTCTTGTTAATAGTTTTTAACAAGATACTGTAATATTATTATTATTTTTATTTTTTGCCGAGAAGTCTTTGTTTGGGAATCCCAAATGTACAATACAAGTTCACACAGCACTACTAGCAAGTTTTACGAGACTTTTATTCTGGTAATACGGGTATACCAGAATAAAAGTCTCATAAAACTTGCTAGTAGTGCTGTGTGAACTTGTATTGTGAGTTAAGCAAGTTGTTTTTCTACAAAGGAATTCCCAAATGTACATCCAACATGTTGACCAATAACCAGTCTTGTTGCTGAACATTTCTTGGGTAGCCATAAAACCATGCTCCTTCTGGAAGATCAATCCAAACCTATGGTTTGCTCAGCTTGAGGTACAATTTGCCATCACTGGTATCACAGTTCACTTGACCAAATTCAACCATGTGTTATTCACTTTAGAGTCTGATATTCTCAAGATGGTCAGTGATATCATTTTGCAACTGTTGGCCATCAATAAATACAAGATGGTAAAAAAATCCTTATTGACTTATGTTCCAACAGCCAAGCATCCAAAATTTGTAGGCTCTTACAAGGATTGGAACCCAGTCCTCGATGCCCTTCCCAGCTACTTATATGCATGTGCAATCTTGTTGGTGAAACAATAGGTGAATCTCTCCTGAAGGTCCCTATGGCTATTCTGGCTACCAACAAATGCACAGCATATTCTAACCAAATTAAACAAAAGTATACTACAACTTGCAACCATTGCAGATAAGATCATCGACCTAACCATCCCATCTATAATACTGCCACCTTATTATGGGTTGGAGACAACTACCATACTTAAATCAAACAACAGCTCGTGGATCTTAGAGAATAGATCTAGGAACTCTGCAATAGTACACCAATGTGAATAATAATAATAATAATTTTTAAATTATTTCAAATTATTATTAATCATTATAAAAGTTATAATACTAATTGTAATTTAGGAAAGATTAGATTGAAATTATAATTTATTTCAATATTGATTTTTGAATATATTGATTTTTGAATCAACATAACAGAATATATCTATTATTTCATTTTTGAGTTTTTGTAAAAAAAAACAGCAGTTTTTTAAATTAGTCAGCAATTATTTTAAATAATTTCAGTACAGAATGCAGAATGTTTTTCAATATATTATTTTATATTTGTGCTCTTATTGTTGTTTTTTAGTGTTAAATATTATGTTTTATATTTCAAAGAATCATATAAAGAACTTAAGTTATATTTAAAAAAAAGTTAAATATAATTATTAAAATAAATTAATTTTGTTATTAATAAATCACAAAAATGAAAAATAAATGAATTATGCAATAATTATATTTAAAGAGCGAGCTTATTTTATATGAAATAGATATATTTCAAACATTAAAATTATATTCGCAAAATCTGAAAAATCTAATTCTTATCGAATATATATAAATCTAAATAAGAAATATGTGCAGAACTTGAAATTATGACAAACAAATAGAAGTCAATAAAACAAGTATAATTAGATGAAATTACAGTAATACCCTGACTTATGTAAACTCGACTCATGTAAATTTGGGGATACAAATCTTCTCATCCTGCTTCCTCACCCACTTGTTTGTTTCACAATTACATAGTGCAAATATATTTATGTATATACAGGAAAACCTGTGCTGGTGGCCAACTGAGCTAGGTGGCCAACCTGCAAGCCGTGGCCATCTTAATAATCGTCCAAGCATATTGCGGAATTTTTAAACTGTGTAAAATGCCCATATATGTTCCGTGGCCATGGTCAGTGATATTTAATTTCGCCACCTTGTGTGCAACATTACTAGGTGGCCAGCAAATCGTGTTTTAATCAGAAATGCCAGATGAGCTCTAGATATTCTATCAGCTGAGCATTCTAAAATGAAAAAATCCTGAAAACAGACATTAATTAGTGATTTCTTTCCTTAGATTTAATTAAGAATGTGAACTGTCCATAAACTTTGTATTTTAAACTTTGATGTTTAATAACGAAATTTGCAGCATATTTTAAACTTTGATGTTTAATAAAGAAATTTGTAGCTAACTGTATCTGATGGCCAACCTGTGTTTGGTGGCCACAATCTCAGCTGCTAAAGGCTGACCACCTAGCACAGGTTTTCCTATATTTCATTTGCTGATTTGTTGATTAAGAGTCTTTAATTAAACTACATATTATAAACTTTTATAATTTGTTATTTACTTGGTAATAAAGAGTTAAAAACCTAATACATATGTACCTGAAATTAGATTTTGGAATCTGTGGGTACCCTGACTTTCATAATTTTCAACTTATGCTTCCCGGTACTATCTTTTGTGTAACTCTGGAGTGTTATTGTATTAAATAATTCAGATATACTACCATAATAATTCAAACAGATGATGATAACAGTAATATATTAATGGTTAAAATTTTAAAGGTTAACCATTAATACACATACACAGACTTTTAATATATACACAGACATAGACTTTTGATCTCTTTATAGTTGCAGTTTATACATAATTTTATTATTATTAATAACTGTTAAAATTCATTATTATTAATAGTTGCATATAATAATAATAATAATAATAATAATAATAAGGGAGATGTATCCCATTACATATGCAACCAGAATTACATTTAGTTCGAGTCGCCACTCTCCAAGTAGCGCTTCCTTTTTATCCGATAGTGCCTGCTCACCATTCACCAGTAACTATCCACCTCTACTTGAAGCACATGTGGATATTTATTTCTCTTCTTATTTACCCCTACAGTGAATGCTAAAAGAAAATAAGGATGATATCAAGCTACAGCTATCAAGAAGAAATATAGAGTGATCAACTTAGAAGATTAGCACACTCAACACATTTCTTTTTTACCTTATACATATAAATTTTAATTAATAGTTTTGAAAAAGACTTGGCAATGATCACCCATTTTGCATGCATTATTTATCCCGATTATCGCGGATTCGATTATTGCGGTATTTTTCATGGCAACATTAACCGTGATAATCGAGGTATTCCTGTGCTTCATTTTTTTATCAATAATTTTTTAAATTATTATTCGATTTTTTTCATCCATACCTCATTTTATTCAGAAGACTTGCCACTATCAGATAATACCAATTTTCTTCATTTTTTTATCGATAATTTTTTAAATTATTATTCGATTTTTTCATCCATACCTCATTTTATTCAGAAGACTTGCCACTATCAGATAATACTAATATTTCGTTGGCTAAGATTTTCATATATATAAATCGAGTTTCTCCAATCTCATAATGATCGAAAAATTGTGAAAAAAAATAAAATTCGAAAAAATTTGTTACATTGTTAGAATCACAATAAAAAATGTAATAAACTATGAAAATTCCAAAAAAATTGAATAAAAATTAAGTGAGATATCGCAATTTATATTTCTTTGTTTTTTTGCATATTAACGAGGCTTAATTAGAAAATATCAAAGGCAGCAAACAGATTAAACTATATAATTATTATAACTGAATTCTGGATGAAGGAAGGGACAACGAGATCTATTTGTTTTGAGAATAATTATTATTTGTTTTTCCAATATATAGACTTGGATGAAAGGAAGATGGAATTATTGTTGCATTAAAAGACACAGTGGTATCCCACAATTCGACATTTAAATATTGCGGTATGGTGCATATGCGTACATAGAATTGTGTGATGTCATTTATTATTTTTCAGTTCTTGTTGGGCTGCAGTGGTGTTTTCCTGTGCTGTTTGTGTTAATTTTCAATTCTGCATTTTTCAGAAAGTAAAAATTTGTGCTTCCATAGTTATTATTTTTTTTGAGCGAGTTGTAAGGATGGGTTGAAAGAGAACTGACCAGAGGAATAATTCTGGAAAGAAGAACAATTGATTGGAGCATTGAGAAGAAGAAAGAAATTGTAGATAAGGTGCAGAAAGGAAGAACAATTAAGATGTAAATGTATGGTGTTCCTAGAACAACTGTGGCAATGTTTTCATCAACAGAGAGAGAAGACTATGGGTGCTAGTCTACGGGAGCAATGAAGATTTCTGACAAGAATCAATGATAGATCTGATAAACTCTTCATTTACCAATAAAGAGAAGGAAAAACTGTTTCTCACCTAAATTAGAGAAAGACAGATGAAGGGAGATCCAGTAACTCAGGCAATGATCTGTGAGAAGGCTAAGTTAATTTTCTAAGATTTGCAGAAGAAAACTTGTGAAGTGGTTAACTCTGACTTGTCCTGTTTTATTTTATTATGCTCTTTTATTATTTATCGTTATTTTCAATATTATCTGATGTATTATATTTTAGTTTAAAGAGTTGACTTACTTCCACTTTCTCCTGTCATAGTAGTTAGCAATCACGTGTTACGGAACCAGAATCCGTCATCCGAAAGAGCTTTCCCAGATAGTCACGTCATCTAATCTGAATAAGTCTACCAATGAGCCGACATGAGAATATAAGAATGATCTCTTATTGATGTTTTGTTTGGAATTAATTATATTACAAAGAGGATGACATGAATTGATTACTTTGTAAGCTAATAAGTTTGATATTGTGACACAAAATTATGCAAATGAGCCAATCTCAAGACTGTAATCACTTAGTAAAAACTGTCCGTTTCTGACGACACGGTGAGGTGTTGTATTGACAGAGCTGGCAAAGTGACATTCAAATTTCTTGTAAAGGTCTACAATTGCTTGAAGTTTATATTGGTGGTGGAGGTATTAGAATTTAAGTAAGATTTAAGGCTATTTATTGTGAATAATCAAATTTTTGAATATTTGAATTTCGATTAAATAAGTTTTGTTGGTTATTATTAGTGTTTAAATAAAGGTTTGTTAACACTTTTTGTAAGTGTTTTGAGTCTAATAAATTTTTTTTTTTTGTTATTCAACTTGTTTTGAGAATTTATTCAATTTATTAGTATAAGTTTCTAACAGAAACGATTCAACACATTACATCTCACACCATATTACAAATACATACCAGACACAATCTTAGAAAACTCACGACACAAGATGTATTACGACAGAACAATCCTAACAGACAAAACCATACTACCATACTACAAATACATACCAGACACAATCCTAGAAAACTCAACATAAGATGTACTATGACAGAACAATCCTAATAGACAAAACCATAACCACAACAGACTAGACATCAGTCTCATAGACAAACAAAACAAAGTTACATACATTATAAACATCTCAATACCCGACACACACAACATCCAGGATGCATTCACCCAAAAAATTAGCAAATTCACAGAACTTTCACAAGAAATTAAGCGTCTCTGGGGAATGCAAAAGGTAGTCACAGTACCCATCATTCTCTCCTCCACATGAGTAATCCCTCACACCCTAAATAAAAGCCTCAAAACACTAGATCTACATCCCAAGACATGCGTAACACTACAAAAAGCTTCACTACTCAATACATGCAACATAGCAAGAAAGTTTCTCAGCACTGACACTGAGTTAGTTAACACACAGTTAAACATCACAAGTAGATATGTCTTGACTTGTGTCCATCATAGCATGTTGACCTGGAGA
The DNA here is from genome assembly GCA_000484575.1 of Olivierus martensii. Taxonomy (NCBI): domain Eukaryota; kingdom Metazoa; phylum Arthropoda; class Arachnida; order Scorpiones; family Buthidae; genus Olivierus; species Olivierus martensii. The sequence continues at coordinate 22,023 of AYEL01086608.1, forward strand.
TACTCCATGCCCACATTGATGTATTATAACAATAATAATAATAATAATAATATAAATGGAATAGAAATTTAAGTTAATCACTAAAAAAGATTATGTATCCCACACTCCACCTTTAAAATTTTTATGTCATTAATTCAAATTAGATGCAGGAGTTATATAATTCGATAATTTCTATACATTGGGCCGATTGTTTAAATGCGTTCTAGACCTCGTCCACAGTTTTATAAAACTTGCATTGCATAAACGAAGCATCTTAGCTGACGCAGCTCAGATGAGGTCTAGAAAATCAGTTTCTAAAGTATATTTCTAGACCAGCCACTAGCCAGGTTTAGAATCTAGACCGCCTCTTTTTGCACATGAGTTAAATTTTTATAGTTTGTAGAATCCTTCATATTTAATTTGAATTATTATTGAGTGAAATATAATTTAAAGAATGTATTAAATGTTTTAAGTGCAATTTAAAACATTCTTCATTTCGAACTTCCACCATTTTTATAATAACTGATTTTAATAATTAACAACAAAACATATATTTATTATCAAAGGAAATGATAAGTTTTTTCTTCTGCTTATTAGAATGTTTTGCAATTATTCTATGTGAATAATTTGTTTTCAATACTTTGTTCAACTAAAGATAGATATGGTAAATAGTAAATATCACATGATACAATGCATGGCATATTAAAATATTTATAGTTGCCAATATTTAATAATTCTGTTTTCATTTAGTTATCTGTATAATTCTTAAAATGGAATTCATTTTTAAATTTATCTTTCTATAAACCAAAAACATGTTTGAAGTAAAAAATTTGCATTTTACATGGTAATTTAAAAAAAAATAATATCAAAATTTTATTTAAATTTTATCAATATTTTATACTTTAAATTGAAAATAATTAAATTACACAATAAAAAATAACAAAGAAAAAGTTTAAAATAAATCAGGAATGTTTAAAAAAAATCACACATTCTAAATTGTAGCAATTTTAAAATTATTAAAATGAGTTGGATATTACAATAGTCACATTAGTAATAAAATTTTTTTTATTGTGATGATCTGTAAATATTTATTATAACATTATTTGTAACTTATCAATTAGTAATTAATTATTGCTTATGATCATAAAATTGCAAAACATTATCAATTACTAAAAAAAATTGAGTAATGCCTCAGAAAATATTTAACAGCATGATGCTAAATCTAATGTAAAGAATTTAGCTATAGACCAACTGCTATAGACTGTAGCATATAATATATTTATCATCTAACTTTTATTTGTTTCTTAAGTTTTTTCTATTAATATTGTTAAGAAACCTGTATCTATTTAAATTTAATGTAAAAATTTTGAATTTTTTTATTTGTTCTAAGAATATCATAGTGCAGAATAGACCATTGGTGGTCTCTGTGCTAGGGCTAAGAAAAGCTCTCCTTTCCTACATCTACAAGAATATCAGGAAAGTTTGTGAGATTGTGAGTTGATTCATGTTTCAGTTTTCTTACTATACGATGTATTGTGCTGATGATGGAATTTCCAAAAATACTTCGCTTAATAAACTGCTTTTGTGTTACTTTCCGCTTAGTAGTGCTAGATTAATCAATTTTTGTATTGAGATTTATGAAATTAAGCAGTTAAAGTTTAAGTTAAAGGTTATACTAAAATAATTTTTTTGATTCAATTTATAAGCTTGTTGTTTGTTAATTTGATTTGCCAAATCAGGACTTTGTTTATTATTAAAAGGAAAGAAGATTCATATTTATTATTCATTTTCTTTGCAGTATTTAGTTCAAATAAAATTTCAAAAAATATATAATTTATGCTTTATATCTTAAGAAGGTATCTATAATATTAAATTATTAATATAATTGCAATTAATTATTTATTAATATATTATAATATTAAATTATAATATTTTGATCTATAATAATAATATATTATAAATTACTAAAACTTATATAATTTTATTCTTTTAAGATATTTTTCAATGGATATGAATGATTTGAACTTTTTAAGCAGTAAAATATGTCAAAAGAGTTGAGCAAAATTTACTTCTAACTGAAAAGTTAAGAAGAATGCAATAAAATATTTGAAATACGACAGGTTGTCACGTCTCTCCCCTTAGTCAACATAATGTAACTAGCCCTTAGCCTGAGATCAACAACTGACCTTGGATGGACGCTATTTGACAATAATTATGCACCCATGGTCTACTAATTAGTTGTTTCAACTGCAAATAACACAAAAATTACTGTATTGTTTAAATTTTTGTGTTATATTTAAAATATAACTAATATAAACAAACAATCAGCTGATTTCGAAAAACTGTTAGACATTTTCTGCCAGAATCTAGGATACCGACTTTCGCATCGATTGTCAAGCATGGTATAGGTTGCTTTGTTTCGCTGATAAGTTAAAATTTATAAATTTTTCATTTTCTGCCAGAATCTAGGATACCGACTTTCGCATTGATTGTCAAGCATGGTATAGGTTGCTTTGTTTCGCTGATAAGTTAAAATTTATAAATTTTTAAATAAAACTAATTTATCAAATTTTGTGTGTGAAAAAGAACTAAAATCGTATTATTTACAAGGGGCCAAACTTACCCAAATTTTAATTTACTGGATTAAGATATCTGTAAAAAAAGAAGTAAGGATAAAATATGAAGGAAATGTGGAACATGATTTTGAAGTCAGACAAAAAGTTCTTGAATTTTGGGGGGGTCCAAAGATCACAATGTGTTAACTGATTCCGATTAGGTTCGTATTAAGCAAAGATTAAAATATGAAGTTGAATTTAGTAAACAGTTTTTGAAAAAACAATTATTTTTATATATAATTCTATAGATACTATATGTTAAATATTCACAGTTATAAATACTAATCATCATATGATTGATCAGGGACTCCCTGTATATCTTGCTATTATTCTTGAATTATTACATTCATTTATGATGAAATTTCATATTTATGGTGGATGCTATCGATAATTTTGCAGTAATGGTGGGCAATCGACTGGATGGCTGAATTAATTGTCACCAGGAAGTGTGTTGTATTTCCACTATTCAGTATTTGTATTTAATTTCATGTCTCATATCTCCAGATTTTTTTAGGTGTTCAGGCTCAATCCATTCAACCCCATCCTAAATACATGGAATCATAAAATTTGGATTTTATATTTCTGAAAAATTTTTGATAGATCTGGCTTACACATTGATTCACCTACTGCAAAATTTTTTTCTTCAACTATGAACTGTTCACAAAAGTGAGCAAGTCATAGTTGAGTTTGGAATCAATACCATTATGCAGTAGTCAGCCAATGATTGGAAAGTGGTATTAAAAATAATTGCTTATATTTGCTAGAAACTTGATTAATTTAAATTAAGTCGCAAAAGAATACTTTTGGCAATGGCCATTTTTAGAACCCCACAGACAGTCCAGCACTTATGATGGGATCAGCTGGAATGTTGAAGGATAGGATTCAGTAAGTCTAGCCAGGCCTGAAAAACAATATATAAGACCTGGAATTGAATCCAGATCCTTCAGGGTTGTAAATAACTGCTTTAACCATGCATGCTATAAACTTGGGTGCAGGAAAATAATTTAAACATTCCATCTTTGTTTTTATATTGTATTTTCTTTAGTTTTATTCATATAAAGTTTTGAAACACACAATTTCTTCATTTTAAAGAATAAACAGAGCATACAGTAGTAGCATACTGTATGTTACTAATATTTAAAAACACATTGAATATTCTGAAATTTGGTGGGTGGGGAATGTGATATGTCATTATTTTGTTACAACTCTAAGCTGACACTTCAAATTTTCTTAACCATCATGAAAATCTTGTATATACATTTCGTTATATTATAATGTAGGAAACTAGAATTCTTATATGCCTTATATATATCTTTTATATCCAATTCATAAAATGGTAGGTATTCAAACTTCTGAGATACTTTTTAATATCTCTTGAATTTCTTGTTGGATTTTTATAAAATTTAACCACAAAGTCAAGCCATTGAAGATGATAATGATGAAATCAGTCAATCTGTTTTTTTTTAGTCATTTAAAAATGGAAGATATTCAAACTTCAAAAATTATTCTCTAATAACTTTTGAGCCATTTGACTGAATTTTATAAAATATAACACAGTGATCAGGCTATTAAAATCAAACTTGAATTAAGATACATGAATCTACAAGATTAATTAATTTAAATATGATGGAATAAGATTATTCTCCAACTGAAACCTTCAGAAGTTCTTTATAATAATTACAGAACTATTTAATAGATTCATGGTAACCAACTTATAGATTATGTTATTAAAAATGATTTTAGTGACATATATTTTAATCCTTTAATCATTCCAAAGTAAAGGACACATTCAGAAAATAGAGGATTAGTTCTTCTCAGAATCTTATATAAAATTATTATTGAAATTGTCATTTTGAATATATTGTACTCTGCTTATTTTATATTACTGTATTACTTTGAATTTAAGCTGTCCTCGAATTTAAGCCGCAGCAGGGTTTTAAAATTGTAAAAAAAAAATTTTACAATAGATATTGAAAAATAAGAAACATTTTTATTTACTTAAAGGGGTATTGATATACATAATAAGTTACTTAATTTATTGAGATTGATTAGAACATGTTTGATCTCTTCTCCCAAACATGTTCTAATCAATCTATCAATTCTATTGTCATCCATGCATTCTTTTGTAGTCGAATTATAACACCCTTAGAAAAATTTTCCTTGATGCAGTTTTTTATTTAAAATAATAAAAAGTGGTTATTTGTTTCTATCAGCAGTTATAAACAGCATTTTAGTAATTCGTGATTTTTCTTATAATTAAAATTTGGCCAGATACGATGCAATTCTACAACCATAAATGAACCAAAAAAACACTTCACTGCAGTATAGAGTCTTTTTTTTATTGTTGTTTAGTTTTATGTATTTGTAAAAATTTGAGTTTAGAAATTGTTAAAAATTCGTTGTATTTTGTGAATTTTTTGAATTCAAAGGCCAGTCAGTATATTTAAAGTAGTTTAATGAAAAATTCTTTTCATTAAACTACTTTATATACTGCAGTGAAGTGCTTTTTTGGTTCATTTATGGTTAAATGTCTAAGTTTTTAAGCAGTTTTTTGTAGATATTTAAACTTTGTAGTTATAAACAGCATTATAGTAATTCATGATTTTTCTTATAATTAAAATTTGGCCACATACGACGCGATTCTACACAGCTATTATCAAACCGCAACTGGATTAAACCAGAAACTACAAATGGAGGATCACTTAATTAACTGTTATCAATGGTTGTAATACTATGCTAATGCATAGAGCGTAAAGCAAAAACCCAATCGTTTGGGAGTGGAAGATCGGGAGAAATAAGATGTTAAAATATTCGCTTTGAATTTTAGCCGCACCCAGATTTTACATCTTAAAAATTTGAATAAAAAATGCGGCTTAAATTTGAAGTAATACGGTATTATTATTATTTTTGGTACAGCAATGTGTGCATGGAGTAACTCTGGTGCAAAGCACCATGTCGGACTCGAGTCAAGACATGACTACTTGTGAAACTTAATTGTGTGTTAACTAACTGTCTGTATCAGTGCTGAGAAACTTTCTTACTATGTTGCATGTATTGAGTAGTGATGCTTTTTGTAGTGTTATGTATGTCTTGGGATGTAGATCTAGTGTTTTGAGGCTTTTGTGTAGTGTGTGAGGGATTAGTTAGTTAGTTAGTTTTATCAGGGAGGAGCCTACCCAGCCCATGCACCACGACCAACAATGGTCTATTGGGTGTGTGAGGGATTACTCCTGTGGAAGAGAGAATGATGGGTACTGTGATTTTTTGCATTCCCCAGAGATGCTTAATTGCTTGTGAGAGTTCTGTGTATTTGCTAATTTTTTGAGTGAATGCATCTTGGATGTTGTGTGTGTCGGGTATTGAGATGTCTATAATGTAGGTAACTTATCCCGGATGTTGTGTGTGTCTGGTATTGAGATGTCTATAATGTAGGTAACTTTGTTTGTCTATGAGAGTGATGTCTGATCTGTTGTGGTGTACGGTTTTGTCTGTTAGGATTGTTCTCTCATAGTACATTTTGTGTGTCGAGTTTTCTAGGATTGTGTCTGATATATATTTGTAGTATGGTGTGTGTGTGTTTATTAATTTGTGTTTGGTTGCAAGCTTTTGGTGTAATATTATTTTTGCTACTGGTTGTGTCTGTGCAGGTAATCTGTTTGTGCAAGGCTTGCACAACGAGCAATGTGTACACAGAAAAACAACTTGCTTATTATCATATACGGATTAAAAACAGCTCACTTAGCAAGTTCTATATAAATTTATTGCAGTATAACGTTTTCGGACTGCATTTCAGTCCCTCTTCAGTACCTTTACACACAACTTTATATTATCTATATGAAGAATATAAAGTTGTGTGTAACGGTACTGAAGAGGGACTGAAATGCAGTCCGAAAACGTTATACTGCAATAAATTTATATAGAACTTGCTAAGTGAGCTGTTTTTAATCCGTAGATGTAATGTGTTGAATTGTTTTGGGTGCTATGTGACATTTCCTACAAGTGTTATTTATTGATGTGCTGTCATTTAGTATGTATTTTCTATAGTTTTTCATGTTTATTACCTGATCTTATATAGCTATTATAAACCCTTCTTAAAATTAAAATTTAAATGGATCCTGAAGAAACAAATCAGATCCAAATGCAAAACCAACTGTAATATTGAAGATGTAATTACAGTGATAGATGACGTCACCATACCGCACTTTGCTACTGAGATATTTCTTAAAGGACCTTCTTATGCCATCCAACAACCTCCTAACGTTAATGCATTAATTTATCCTGTAGAAAAACTCTTAGAATCATTGGATCCAGTAATAAAAGACAGATTTAGATGGAAAATCATTGAAGACTTCATCAATGTTAATAACCTAACAAGCAACAAAACAACAGCGATCAAAGAAAGAGCCTGCATGCAACGAACTCTAAAATGGCTAGAGGAAGAGAATCTAACACTAACAAAAGATGATAAATCAAAGAAAATAATTATACTTAAACATGATACATATATAAACCTGTTCAATAAATATATACAAGAATCAGATGTCCAAGAACTCACTGATGATCCTACAAGCTTCCTTTTAACCAAAGTAAATTGCATTTTGAACAAAAATGGCTTACCTGAACAACTTAAAGTTAATCCTATATGCAACCCTGCATGTCTGCAATTATTTGGTTATATCAAGTCTCATAAAACTCCAATAGATATTAGACCCATTGTTGAAACCAATAGATCGCCGCTAAGGAACATCGAAAATACCTTAGCCACCATATGTTCTAACAAACTAAAAGATTACGAATACACAGTATTTTCAGTCAAAGACTTTCTAGTTAAAATTAAGAATACCCCACCAATGGATGATGAAATCACAACATTGATGGACTTTAAAAGCCTATATCCGTCAATTCAATTACCACCTACTTGCCTAGCATTTTACCGATTTTTATTACAAATCTTCACCGAAACGACGACCAAGCCTGCAGTACTACATGAACTTTGCCATCTCCTATGTTACAACTCTTATTTTTATTTTAATGGAAAATATTACAAACAACAAAATGGTGTGCCTATCGGCAGCCCCTTATCTGGAATTATGGCCGAAATCCTATTGCGTGAATTCGAATCTAAAATTATAAATAAACTAAGAAATTCTATAAAATTATATATACGATATGTTGACGACATCTACACCACCTGGATCCATCAAGAGCGTTCCGAAGAACTATGCAAAGCTTTTACTTCAACCAATGCTGGTCTAAACCTAATTTAGATCAAAAAAGCAATTCCACCATACACTTTTTAGATGTTAACATCAACAACAAGTCGACGTGTTATGAAACTACTATATATAGAAAGCCAGCATACAAACCGGCCCTCATTCCATATTGGTCAAATGACCCCACGGAATATAAAAGAGCAGCCTTCCGTTCGTTTTTCGACAGATATTCACCCATTGTTCTAATTATAACCTTCAACAAGAAGAATTTAAGACAATTATAACTTGGGGTAAACAACATGGATATATGTACACTTTCATGAAAAAGATATATGATAATGTTAAAAAGAAATTATCATCACACAACAATAACACCAGTGATATGCCAATACCATCCCAGCAAAATAATATGCCAGCACCCACTATTACATTACCGTACAATGTCTCCAGCATGAGAACTATAAAAGATACAGGCAAAAAACTTAACACAAAACTCCGCACAAAACGTTGCCCAACCATTTATAATAAATTAAGAAATGATAAAACTAAATATGATGAAATGAAAAAATCAGGCGTGTACTGCATACCAATCTTTAATAAAGGCTTAAATAGAAAAGAATATATTGGAGTCACAAGCAGAAATTTAGAAGACCATCTAACTGAACATAAAATTAGGTAAAACTAACACTGCCGAGCTTATGAATATGACATAATAATTGATTGGAATAACACCAAAATTCTAAAGAAATGCAATTCCATACAAGATGGCCGTTTTATAGAAGTTCTAACGATTAGGGAAAGATCGAAGAAATAAAATGTAATCAACAATAATTCGGGTAGTCAACTACCAAATGCATGGCTGCTAGTTAATAGGTTATAAATTTACGTTCTGCTCAATTTAATTAATCTATCTGTTATACGTGCATTATTTTATTAATTAAGATATATTTATTCTGTCAGACTATAATTATTTTACATATTATAAATGTATATAAAAATTTGTTTATGACCAAACTCCTATTATTATATATTATTGAATCTTTTTAATTTTAAAAGTATATGCACTATTCCATTCTATTATTCTATGTAAGTTCATTTTAGCAATGTTCGCTGATGATGACCAAAACATGGTCGAAAACGTTTCGAATTCTAAATAAATAAAGGTATTTCTGCTACATAGTGCTTGGTTTATTTTTTACTATTTATATTGAAGATAGCAGTTATTTATGTCTTATTTTGATAAACCCTTCTGTTTCTGTAAATAGATCCCCCCCTGACTAACCAGCTGTTTGATGCTTTGGTGTCTATGAAGTGTTTCCTAAGGTTGTGTGGGTATCTGCCATGGAGTTTCTTTCTACACCAGGATGTTTTCTTTTTTTGTATGTGTACAGTGTTGTCTATTTGGTTTGGAATGTCGTTCTGAAGATTTAATAGCGTTATGTTTCTATCTGTCAAGACAATAGCTTTGTGTAGTTGCGATGTATGTTGTTTTTTATGGAAGAATCTCTCAGATTATAGATCTGTCTGTCGTATAAATGTGGGATGTCAATAAGGCCACGTCCTCCTTCCTTGCGTGGGAGAGTAGTTTGTTCTATGGCAGATTTCAGGGGATGGTACTGGTATCATTAAAGATAGCCTAAAACTCAACTTGTAAACTTGAATTTATTGTAAAGTTCAATTCTATTTGAAATTTTTTTTTTTTGACTGCTAATATATATATTATAAAATTCTTTTAAAGAATATTTTACATAGCCAATACAAAATAAAAATTATTATTATTTTTTAATAACAGTGTATTTTTATGATAAATTATTCAATTTTAAAAACAAATATAACACATTTTTCAATATTTTATGCACATTTATTGTTTTTCAAAACTTTTCTTCTGTATTTTTTATACTGTTCTTAAAAATTTGGTAGTCTAGATCAGCATCAATGTTTCCAAAGTGTGATCTTTGGTTCTTTTAGAGCCTTATAAAAACATTGCTCCTTAGAAAATATCAAAATAATCACATAATCTTAAATATATGAAAAATGTTTAAAATACTGTCCTAAAATATTAACTATAAATATATTAACTCTGCACAAAATAAATCACTTATATGGTTAAACAAACAGTGAGTATTTATTATTTTTAATAATAAATTATATTTTTGCCATGCAAAAAAAATGAAAATACTATTTTAGGAAATAAAATTTAGAATATACTGTTTTAGATTGCAATAGAAATAGCATTATTTTATTTTAATTCATTCCTGATGATAATATATTTTGTTGCCTACTATAATAATCAATATCATTATAAACTATACAAAAAGAGGAAAACAGATTTGTCTATTAAAAATTCAATGTAATAAAGCGTGTAAATGACTTATAAACTTGTATGTTTTATTTCATATTTAATACCTGGGGTCGCGAAAAATCTCGTAAATTATAGGGTCGCGAAAAATCTCGTAATGAAAAATGGGGTCGTGAAGGAAAAAAGTTTGACACGAAATCTCGTAATGAAAAATGGGGTCGTATATTTAATACTTGGGGTCGTGAAAAATCTCGTAATGAAAAATGGGGTCATGAATGAAAAGTTTGAGAAATGCTGCTTTAGAATCATTTTCAGAACTATATTACAACTAATACAAGAACAGTTTAAGTAACTGAACACAGAAGCTTATCAGTATTCTTTTTACCAAAGGTTTAAAATTCAAATAATTTCAAGTATAAATAAAACTGAAAATTAAAACAAATAAAATTAAATTACAAAAAATAGCTAAAACTATTATAAAAATATATAACAGAGTAGAGTACAAAGTATTAATTTATAAAAGAAGGAAGTTGAATATTTATGGGTGTGGAGCATTCAAAGCATTAAGCCAAGCAGCTGATGGTTGCTCCGAGATTCTGTTATTGATAACGTCTCTTTCTCTTGCAGATTAATTATCTCCAACGTTTCTGTTACTAACTTTTCTTCCTTAGTATCTACCTATCTGATTACTCTTACATCTTCTTATAGGATTGTCATGTCCTCTTCATAGGCATATCTTGAGAGGGCTGTGTTAAGATTCCTAACCTGATGTCCCTCATATGCTCTTCAAGTCTGCAGTTTAATGGTCTTTGAGTTATGCTTATATAACATTTGTTCTTATATTCTTTAGCATTAATTAATGGGATTTTGTATACTCCCATTTTTTGATGATGATTGTGTTTGCATGTCTTTATCATTACACAGAAGCTGGAAGACAGTTCTCTTTTTTTAAGAAAAAAATAAATCATAATTTATTCTTTTCTTAGAACATGTAAATTGTTTGGTTCACAGTTTCTATTGATATTTGTACTGAAGAGGGTACAACTGTGCCAAAAACATTTTACAATTTTAAATAAACAATTGTTTTAAATGCATTTACTGCTGTAATAGTGCTTTATTTTCTATCTTGATAGGTATATAGCTTACACAAGAGGCCTTATCTTCCACACACTAAAAATTGACAAAGATGAAAGGCATAAATCAGGAGTACATGACATTTCCATTATATAATCATGACCTAAGAAAATGAACACTATGTAACTGTTATTAACAAAACCCACAGGACAAATTGTATGAACATAAGAATGATATAAAATAGGTAGATTGTTGACAATGCTAACAAGGAGGCTTATGAATATAGTATAAAAATAAAATGAAAGCAAGCCAAGGTTTTAGAGATATATATTAACCAAAAAGAAAATTTTAAGGGAATCAATAAAAATTATAAGATGAAATCAGTAATAAATGAGCAACTTATGGAAAACCTATTAATAGCATGGTTATTTACTATGAATAGGTTTTTACTTTAAACAGCACTATGCTTCCATCAGCTGCAACATGTTCATTACTCTTCTGCCACTCTTTTTGCTTTTGTATATATATAGCTATGGCTTCTATGTTTTTAATTGTTGTATATTATCAATTTGCTTTATTGCTTGAATACCTTCCCAGTCTACCACTAGGTTAGCAATTGACTCTTTGAGAGAGGATCATGTTGAGCATTTTTCTTTCTATATCTCTCCTATGTCCTTCCAATCTGATTTCAAGATTCCTGGAAGTACTGCTTATAATCTCTTCTATTCCCCGATCTACATTTTTGAAATTTATTTTGTATATGCTTTTCTTATTCTTGTTCTCTATTCTGTCCTTGCCATTTCTAATCATGTTGAAAAGCATGTTTCTTCTTGGATATATGATCATTATTTCCATAATCTTCTCTATATTCTTCCTTAGCTTTAATATTGTTCATGGTAGTTTATTTTTTCTCACTACTGTCACTGTCCACAATCTTTATCTTTTTGCGCTTCTGTCCATTGACCGTTTTCCATAGCCTCACCACTATTTTACTACTGTACTCATATTTTATGCATGTGTCTTAACCTATTTAAGTTATTTACATTTTCTCTCCAGCAGCTACAGAGGGTATTGCTGGAGAAAACCATGGGGATAATGATATCTGAGAGAAGACACACTATTCAGAATTATAAATGATAATCCCAATAGAATAGAAAACAAGAAGGAATAAACATGTATCTTCAATGATTTAAAGTATCATTACATGCACTTTAATCCCAATAAAATAGAAAACAATAATATAATAATATACTTTTATTATATTATTATACTTTTATTTATTTACTTTTTATTTACTTTCTAAAGTAGTTATGTTTATACTGTAATTATTTAAAGTTTTTTAAAGTTTATATATAATAATTCATCTTACTATTACTATACTTGAAATCAATTAAAGCACTAAACATAGGAGATGAAAAAACAATTTATTTGGAGAATATTTTCAGCTATTTGATTTTTTTAAAGTTTGTTTAAACTATATTTATTTATTTTAGTTTAAAAGAATGTTTTTGCTACAACTCATTGAGCAGACTAGCTCATTGCTTTGACAATGAACTTTTGAATTTTTTTGAATAGTTTAAATCTTTTTTAGAATAAAATATTATGTTCTAAAAATGTTAACATTGTATAACTAATGTAACTAAAGCAGGCTGAAACAAGCAAAAAGGAGTTTTATATATTTTTTTTATGTGTATATAATATACAAGCAACTAATAAATAAGTTTTGTCTTCCATTCTAAGGCTTATAGACTGTTTTTTTATTAATTTTATTGCTTATTATGAACCTAAACTGAATAACTGTAATGGGCTGTTCATAGATATAAAGTATTTCTGATTAATTTATAATCTATCATTGAAATAGAACAAGCATTAAGTTGAGAATTCTTTTTTTTAAACATAACCATTGACAGCAGTAGATTATTCAAAACAAACTTTATTTGCAGAGTACTTTTGATTGCTTTAGAACAACGTTTCTCAAACTGTGGGTCACGACCCTAAAAGGGGTCACAAAAATTAAATTCAAACACTTGAATTTCATTTTATATGTAATTTCACAAACGCCCAATATTTAACGTATGACAACATATGAATTTTCGGTGTGGTTGGTTGATTGTGTTCATCTTAATAAGCGTGTAAATGACTTATAAACTTGTATGTTTTATTTCATATTTAATACCTGGGGTCGCGAAAAATCTCATAAATTAAAAATGGGGTCGTGAAAAATCTCGTAATGAAAAATGGGGTCGTGAATGAAAAAGTTTGAGAAATGCTGCTTTAGAATCATTTTCAGAACTATATTACAACTAATACAAGAACAGTTTAAGTAACTGAACACAGAAGCTTATCAGTATTCTTTTTACCAAAGGTTTAAAATTCAAATAATTTCAAGTATAAATAAAACTGAAAATTAAAACAAATAAAATTAAATTACAAAAAATAGCTAAAACTATTATAAAAATATATAACAGAGTAGAGTACAAAGTATTAATTTATAAAAGAAGGAAGTTGAATATTTATGGGTGTGGAGCATTCAAAGCATTAAGCCAAGCAGCTGATGGTTGCTCCGAGATTCTGTTATTGATAACGTCTCTTTCTCTTGCAGATTAATTATCTCCAACGTTTCTGTTACTAACTTTTCTTCCTTAGTATCTACCTATCTGATTACTCTTACATCTTCTTATAGGATTGTCATGTCCTCTTCATAGGCATATCTTGAGAGGGCTGTGTTAAGATTCCTAACCTGATGTCCCTCATATGCTCTTCAAGTCTGCAGTTTAATGGTCTTTGAGTTATGCTTATATAACATTTGTTCTTATATTCTTTAGCATTAATTAATGGGATTTTGTATACTCCCATTTTTTGATGATGATTGTGTTTGCATGTCTTTATCATTACACAGAAGCTGGAAGACAGTTCTCTTTTTTTAAGAAAAAAATAAATCATAATTTATTCTTTTCTTAGAACATGTAAATTGTTTGGTTCACAGTTTCTATTGATATTTGTACTGAAGAGGGTACAACTGTGCCAAAAACATTTTACAATTTTAAATAAACAAATGTCAAACAATTAGCATTATAATCTCGTACCTTTGATGATCAAAAGAATTTCTCACTGTATGTGAAGAATCAGATCCAATGTCATCATTTTCAAATGTTGAATTTGCTCTTAGAAAATCTGGTTTTTGAGATTTTTTTGTATTGGTCTGTCTAGCTCCAACTAAATTTGTATCTATTCTACTTTTGATTTCTTTTTTTGTTTTAGGCTTAGATTTTTCTTCAGCAAGACTTGCAGCAATTTTTGATGTAACTGCTTCCCATCGACTTTTCTTTGGAATGCTTTTTTTAGCTTGTTCGTTATCATTTTTAATTTTTGTTTTGGATGTTGTAGCTTCAATCATAGCTTTTATTTTTGACATAACATTTTTTTTTGGTGTTCTATTATTATTCTTTTTGTCAGAGTCTATAACAGCTATTTTATCTGTTCCTTCTGTATCTTTTTTATTCTTTGGTATATTTTCTTTATTTCTTAAATGCATTTTATGGGCTGATTTTTCAGAATATATAATGGAAGGACTTCTGGCAGGAATTGTACTGCTTAAATTATTTTCTATAATTTTTTCTTGAACAGCCTCAATCATTTCTTGATCAAGAACATTAGAAATTTCCATCCTTGTTTCATCTTTTACATGTGAAATAAAAAGTTCATGGCTTTGATCTGAACAAATAGCTTTTGCTTAAATTATTTTCTATAATTTTTTCTTGAACAGCCTCAATTATTTCTTTATCAACATTAGAAATTTCCATCTTTGTTTCATCTTTTACATGTGAAATAAAAAGTTCATGGCTTTGATCTGAACAAATAGCTTTTTCAAACATGTGACAACTTTCATCAGAAGCTTCCATTGGCCATCTTTCTAGTTTATTTAACTGACTTATATCTACTTTTTTTTTAAATGAATGATTGTGAGTACTTGAAATACTTTCCTGATTTAATTCAGCTTCAATTACTGTGGTTTCAATTAGAACATTTTCATTTTGTTCAAATATTTCATCTCCATCTGCAGATAAAACTATACCAGAATCAACAACATGGCTATTTTCCTTTTGATCAACTTCATCTAGTATATTACAACTATCACGACTGCATGCTGAAAATCTGTTTAAATCATTGACTACCCCTAGTTCACTATGATTATCAAATTCCCCATCTTCCTGATAACCAGTATCCGTACTTCCTAATGTATGTAAAGATATTGGACGGTTCTCTTGCAAATTCTTCATTTGTAGCTGATCACAATATTTAGAAGAATCATTTACAATATTTTTTTTATTAACTGTTTGAATATCATTTTCCAAAATAGAATTGCTATTTAAAAGAGAAATTTCTTCCATATTAGTTAGAAATGATGTATTTTTATTTTTAAACAGTTCAAAATCTGCTTTAAGTTCATTTTTAGGAATTTTTCTTTCAATCACAGAATTTGATTCACAATTTAAAATATTTTCAAATTTTTCATCATCAAATTTTTCTTTTAGAATATTTTCTTTCAACTGTGAAATATCTCCCTGTACAAATGTAACAGATTCCTTTGGAATTACATGTTCATGTTTATCATCCATTGTTGGATCAATATCTACATTGTATTTTTCAAGTCTTTCATAAGAACTACTAAGATCACTATCCTTATATTTATTCAATTTTTCAATATTTTCAATCATTGATTCTTTATCTGAGTGAAGAAATACTGAATCATCATTTTCTAAAGAATGTTTTGTTACAGAAACTTGAACACCACTTATATTTTCTGGAGTATATTCAATCGTAATACCTTGAATTGCTTCATATTCAGGTATGTCATTAATATCATCACATGATTCTGAATTAGGAATATTTAATGCTTCAATATCTATTATACCAGAATTTTGATTTTCTAAACATATAGTGAAATCTTTCATTTGATTTGGTGTAAGAATACCCAAACTTTCATCTAAATCTAAAGATATCTGATCATCATCATATCCATTAGAATTTTCTAATAATTCATTTGGCATAGATGAATCTACTTTATCAATGAATTCATTTAACGAAAACGTCCTATTGAAATTATCCTTAATATCTAAATTTTCTATTCTGCTATTTTCTGTTATTACAGGCGTACTCATATTAAATGTAGAATTTAAATTTTGATCTGTTTCACTTTCTTTTAATGAAGTTGAACTAGTAGTTTGTTTCAAGGATGTGTCTTTAAGATTAAAAGTAATATCAAAGCATTGTGATTTCATTTCAGTAGATAATCTACTTCTTTTTGCAAAATGTTCAGGAGATTCATCATCTCTAATTCCATTGGAATTATCAACATTAAATGTACAGTCACAACCAACAGTAATAAGCTGTGTTTTATTGTTAATACTATATTCTTTAGAATCAGGGGAATTACTAGATATTTTTGATCTTTTTCCATGAAACTGTGTTGATGGAATCTTATCATCATTTTTCTCTAAATTCTCATCAGATTCTTTATTTCCTGAAATTTTAGATATTAAGCTTTTAGCAGTTATTTTAGGAGGAGGTAATTTTGATTTTAAGCAAGGAATAATTGTATTATCTTTCTTTATTTCCAACATTTCAATATTATTAGAACTATTTTCAATTATTATTTTTTCAACTTTAGAAACAGGAGCAAATATTCCATAATTTTCTTTACAATTAAAATACTCTACACCATCAACAGTGCCATTATTTTTTCCAACAGCTTCATCTAATTCAACACCACACCAAATACCATTAGCAAATTGTGTTCTTCCATAATAACGTAAAATACCTCTTTTAACTCCACCAATGCAAACTCTCTGACCAATTAAGTTATGCCAATAATCTGTTGTTTTTTCATTAGAAATCTCTTTTTCTATTTCATAATCCATTTTTTCAGTGACAGCAGTTGGTCGTATTGAAGTTCGAGAGATTCGAGTTTTTTGCCATCCACCTGGAGCTGAAAGATGAGGAATTCTGCTTTCTTTTCCATCTGTTTTTTCTGTATCCTGCAGAAAGAATATTTTAATTAACTGAAAAATTTTTAAGAAATATTTCTTTAATCAAAATCTACTTTGAATATATCATATTTTAATTTTATAAATGCAGTTCACATCAATAAATTTTTGTGATCAATTTATAACTAAAAATTTAATAAATAACATATCTATTAAGAATTATTTGAAATGAAATTATACAGGTAATTTTAATATGTTTTGACAGCATATATTATGCTTATATTAGCATTATATTAGCATATAATGCTTTATATTTAAATAATTTAGAAATAAAATATAAGAAAGTCTAATTTTATTATTAAAACAAAAATTAATGTTTTCGGCAAAAAAAAAGTATTTTTTCTAATATAGAAAACTTTGTTTTATTGAATATAAGGCTGAAATGGAACTAAGCAAACTTTCATAAAGCAGGAGAAATCTGTAATGCAAATTTTAGACCATTCCTGAATTAGAATGCAATTTTAAATTAATATTAACCTTATTTTGAATAATTTGAAATATTGATAATTTTTAATTTAAAGCTGTCAACTTTATTGTCATTATAGTGGATAATTATTCTCCATTGTCATTATAGTGGATAATTATTCTCCACTGTAATGACAATAAATACAGGAATCCTTTGATTAGTGCAGTTAATAAATTCTCGCAATATACCGCATATATCAAAACCGCACTAATCAAAAAATCCAATGGGAATACAGTGGTACCTCGGTTCACGAACACAATCCGTTCCTTGACCCTGTTCGTGATCTGAATCAATTTTTCCCATTGCAATTAATGTAAATCCAAATAATACGTTTTTTGTCCTAGAAAAAATTTTTGACATGTTATGGCTTTATGTGTGGAAATTTGCGTCCTAAGAAAAAAATTTTTAACATGTTATGGCTTTTTTGTGTGGAAATAATACAGAAAGGAAATAAATATAAGAGTAATATTAGAAGAAAGCAGTTTAATTACCAAAATAAAACTAATTTTACAATACTGCATATATACAATATATTTTTGTGGTTGATAATTGATGGCACACGGGGATGGAGGATTGGAGAGGAGGAGGAGGAAAATTACTCCTTCGAAGGAGAGGCAGTTGGTAATTGCGTAAGATGGAGAGATCCAGAGAAATCTGCCTTTTTCTTTGCTGGAGAATTTTGCGAAAATGATCCATTATATTATAATTTAAATTTCCACTGCTCTTCCGGTAATAGTTTTGTCAGGTTGATGTTTCTCAATAAAAGCCTGCACTTCACTCCACATACTGCAAATGTCTTTTATTTCAGCAGTTGGAGCATCTTGCACCTCTTGTTCTTCTGCTGAGTGCTCCACCTTAATAGCTTCCACCTGCTCAAGTTGTAATTCAATAAGTTCTTCTGGGGTGAGTTCTACGCTATGATCCTCCAGTAGCTCCACCACATCATCCTCGTTGATTTCCAACTCCAAACTTTTGCCAATGGTTACAATGTCTTGTATCACATCTGTCTCTTCCTCATAGCCTTTAAAATGTCTGTCAGGCACAGAAGCTGGCCAAAGTTTCCTCCATGCTGATTGCAATGTGCGGTAAGAGACATTGTTCCAGGCTTTATCAATGAGTTTTATGCAGTGGAGGATATTAAGGTGATCCTTCCAGAAATCTCGCAGGGTCAAATCTGTATCATTGGTGATCTGGAAACACTTTGAAAAAAGACCTTTCATATATAATTTCTTAAAGTTAGAAATTACTTGCTGATCCATTGGCTGTAATAGAGGTGTGGTGTTAGGAGGCAGAAATTTGATCTTAATAAAGTCGTATGCAGGATCAAGGTCTTCTTCAACATTTGGAGGATGAGCAGGAGCATTGTCCATAAGCAGCACACATTTAAGAGGCAATTTCTTTTCCTCAAGATATGTTTTAACAGAAGGAGCAAAAACATCATTCAACCACTCCCTAAAATATATTCTAGTAACCCAAGCTTTAGAATTTGATCTCCACACAAGCCTGTCTCCACATTACTGGAAGCTTACTTTTTATTACTTTATTACACTTAAAAACACGCGGATTTTCAGAGTGGTACACTAAAAAGGGCTTAATTTTAAAATCTCCACTTGCATTCGCACACAATAATAGTGTAAGCCTATCCTTCATTGGTTTGTGGCCAAGTAGCAACTTTTCCTCCTTGGTTATGTATGTCCTTTTTGGCATTTTTTTCCAGAATAGCCCTGTTTCATCGCAATTAAAAATTTGATTTGGGAAGTCTATAAACTTACCAAGTCCTTCACATATTTCTCTGCTGCCTTTTGGTCCGAACTAGCTGCCTCTCCATGCCTAACGACACTATGAATTCCAGTTCGTCGACAAAATTTTTCGAACCATCCTCTACTTGCCTTAAATTCCTCGACTCTACTATCACTTGTACTTAACTGGTTCGCCAATAAATATTGATGAAGCTCTAAAGCCTTCGCACATATCAAAGCCTTGCTCACACTATCTCTCTTAAGTCCCTTTTCATTAATCCAAACTAACAACAATTTCTCTACATCACTCACAATATCTCCATAAAGTCCCTTTTCATTAAACCAAACTAACAACAATTTCTCTACTTCTTGTAACACTTAAGGCCTTTGCTTCGTTAACCTAGTCACTCCTTTAGATACATCTGCTTTCTTCA
>AYEL01086609.1:0-38049 GCA_000484575.1 Olivierus martensii
ATTTCTGATGTTGACTTAGCTTAGATCCTCAGACTCCTTCCTGAACCAAATATGGATCAAAGAGGGCATTATTATTTCAAAAATTAATGTTCAAAGCCTATTTGTTATAAATTTAAAATGTACTTAAAAGTTATTTTGTAAAATTTAGTCCAATAAAAGAATTTTATTCTATTCAAATAAGGATACTTATTTTACCCTACATATACTTATTTTCCCTCACACTATGGGGGTAAAATAGTTAATTAACATTGTTTCAAAAATAGCATTTACACTCAAATAAGGCTAGGGGTACATTAAAAAACTTCTGTATTGTGAAAAGAATATCTTATTTGCAAAGAAAATCCCATTTTTTTATCAATAGCACAAATGTAATTTTTGTAAACTAAGAACAAATGAAAAGTAAATAGATTTTATAACTATTTTACCCCACCTGACCCTATACAATACATCTCAAAAAAAACCCTGCCATTTATTAACTATGTGTATTTATATATATCAAATTTAAGCAGTGTTGGATTTATGCATTTCAATTTATGTTGAAATTTTTGGAATTAATTTACTATATAAGGTAATACTGTACTACCTACTGTAGAAATTTTTTATACAAATAGTTATTACTGATTTAATTTATTAATATTAACAGCAAATTTTTAAACTTAAACATGATAAAAGAAAATTAATTATTCATGATAATTCACATAAATAAGCCATTTAATTTGTAAGCTAAAATTTATTATAGCTTAAACCTAAAATTTTAAATTTAATACATAAAAGCTATTTTTAAAGTTTATTACACAGTTTAATGCTTTATAATAATTAATTTGGTTGAAAACAGAAAGAAATGAATTATAGGCCTATAGCTTAAGAATTAATTAAATTATTGCATTTTATTCTTAAAAGTTAAACTTTTTTTCAAATATACAATAATTTATGATTATACGATATATAATGATATGATGTAAGCATATGTAATTTGTCTGAGTAAGCAATCAAACACTATATTCCTTGTTAAAGGCTGTTTTATAAATGTATTTAATGATCCTTAACTATCTGCATAAACAAAAACAATTCCAGCTTATCTCTCTGAATATATTTTTTACACATGAGCTACAGTCAATTCTCGTTATTTGCGGTAGTTACATTCTGTAAATTCTTCGCAAATACTGAATTAGCAAATACCAAACCATTGTGTCTATGGGAAATATAGAGTTAGGTTCCTGCAAATTTTTCTTCCCATTTTCATCCTTGCTTTGTGTGATTTTCTGTTTAAAGACAACTTATTTAATATGTATACAGTACTTACAAATAATTACAGTATATGCAGTGTACAATACTATATACAGTATTATAATTACAGTAATCTTTATTTAATTTTTTAAACTCACTTAACTATGTAGTAAATAAAATCTAATTTTTGTTGGGTAGTTATTTAATGTGGCAGCTAACACATCGTTTTTCTGTACTGTGTTGAAAAACTGCATCAGCCTTGTCTGCGTCATTTTTTGCCTTAGATCTAAAATCTCAGCATAAGAGCAAATGCGCAGGAAGTTAGGCACCTAAATTTGAGGCTGCGTTCAACCATAGGGTCACATTCTTCTGTGAGACCTGCAGTCTGTGGAGTGAGCAAGGATAGGTAATTAGACTTTTCTGGCAAAAAGATAGACCACATCTAGTAACAAATAACTTCCTTTATTAGAGAGAGAGAGAGAGATTTACACATTGGTAACAGTGTTTTTGCTGCTCAGCGGGAGTCCGCAAATAAGCACGAAAGCTCCGCAAAAATCGATTTTGTGGTTACAAATAAATTTTCGCAAATACTCGAATACGTGAATATGGAATCTGCAAATAACGAGAATTGACTGTACTTGTAAATTCTTAATCAAACAAAGACAAATTAATTTGTTTTATGTTTGTTTTTTAAAATGTATTATATTAAAAATCTACATAATAAATTTAAAATATGAAAGTTACTATTTAAAGATTCTTAAATAGAATCATTGAAAAATAAAAATATATCAATAATGTACATGTTTATTAAGCATATATATTATATTTTTTATAAACAAATCTATTGGATAATCATCAACTTACAACAATTCACACTTATATTAGTGATGTGATCAGTTAATTCTGATTGGTCAATGCAATTCCATGAGTTTGAGACCCTCACACAATGAAATATCTGAAAATCACTTAAATGTTTTAATGATTTTACTGAATTTCAATATAATTTAAGTTTTTATAAGTTTTAAATGGAAATTTTTATAGAAAAAAAAAAGATCATTTAAAAATCATTTTATAATTCAAATATTAAAGGCTACGTGGATAGCCGAAAACATTTTTGAATAAACGATTTCTCTTACTTATTTGGCTTATTGTTTGCTTTTATTTAATATAGTAACTTTCATATTTTAAATTTATTATTTAAAGATTCTTAAATAGAATCATTGAAAAATAAAAATATATCAATAATGTACATGTTTATTAAGCATATATATTATATTTTTTATAAACAAATCTATTGGATAATCATCAACTTACAACAATTCACACTTATATTAGTGATGTGATCAGTTAATTCTGATTGGTCAATGCAATTCCACGAGTTTGAGACCCTCACACAATGAAATATCTGAAAATCACTTAAATGTTTTAATGATTTTACTGAATTTCAATATAATTTAAGTTTTTATAAGTTTTAAATGGAAATTTTTATAGAAAAAAAAAGATCATTTAAAAATCATTTTATAATTCAAATATTAAAGGCTACGTGGATAGCCGAAAACGTTTTTGAATAAACGATTTCTCTTACTTATTTGGCTTATTGTTTGCTCTTATTTAATATCTAAAGGAAGAAGTTTTTCATTATTCATTATAAACAATAAGCCTTTAGCAGTCAAATATTTTGTCGTCAAATATTTTTCATCAAATATTTTCAATAAACTTGGCACTTTTTCAGATATTACAAACTAACTCTGTTACAAAAGACCAGGAGGACAATTCTGTAAAATAAACAGATTTAAAGGGCAAGACCATTTTATAGTTTTGAACATGAGAATATATTTACAGAATAATGTTAATACATTGACCTTAATGTTATACATTGAAGTATAACATTAAGGTTAAACTTTTAGGATACATTTAGAACATATGAAATAAACTTTTTATATTTAAATTTTATTGTAATCCAAGATTATTTAACATTTATGGATTGTCTAAGCATCAATTATTGGGTTAGAGTATCATGGCCTGATTGATAAACATCAATACAGGTAGTCTTCAACTTATGATGATTCGACTTACAATAATTTGCAGTCATGATCAGGACTGGTTATGATGACCTATTAATAATTTTTGAAGTTCTATAATTCAACTTTACCATGGCCTGATTTATCAAATACAGGTAGTCCTCAACTTATGATGATTCGACTTACAATAATTTGCAGTTATGATCAGGACTGGTTATGATGACCTATTAATAATTTTTGAAGTTCTATAATTCAACTTTGCTGCTTGCATATATATATATATATATATACGTATATCACATTGCTTTTGTATGCACATCACAGCATCACCATTAGTCGGACTTATTATTGTATCTTGTCATAACTCTGTCATGTCTAGTAAGAGAAATAATGCTACTGATGAAAATTCCAACTTAAAAAAAAAGGTGAGGAAAGCTTCAAGTTTAACTGTTTTAAGTAAATAGAAACCTAATTTATGAAAATATTAAAACAGACACCAGACAAATCAAGAATTAAAAGTCTTTGACTTACAACAGAGATGTTGGAACGGAACCCTATCATAAGTTGAGGACTATCTTTATGTTATCCCACAGACTTTATATATATTTTTTTTATATATTTTTTTATAAAAAATATTCTTTGAGATTTTTAAATTAATTTACATTATTAACTATGGGTTCGTTAGTTAATATTTGGATACTGAATTGTAAGATCGTAAACTATTGAGGGTCTGAGCTGTTAGACTTGAGAACTCTTACAGTTCTGGTCGGACGGATGGCCGCGTGGTAAAGTTTTGTTTTACCATCCTGGAGGATCCGGGTTCAAGTCCGGATCCCACACCTCCAGTTTTTCACGAGGGGTCCGGGCCCGGCCTGTTGAACCCTATCCTTCAACCATCCGGTTGACCCCATCATGGATGCTGGCCAGCCTGTGATGGGATCTATAAAGTGGCCGCCACTAGATACAGAATATCCCATACTATCAGAATTGTAAGTTATTGGAATTCTGGGCCCAGATTCACAAAAGCGTCGTTATTGAACTAACGACGAAATATCGTCGTTATGGCTCTAAACGATGGTTGTCCATATTCACAAAACTTGTCGTTATCATCAATTTTAAGATGGCGGAAGCGTATTTTTCTCTCTTAGTCGATTAAGAGACAGATTTATTATCGAATATATCGATTACCTCAACTTAGTATTAATGATATTTTAGTTAATCGAACTTATTCGTTTCTATAGACTATCTAAAGATGCAATTTTTGAATTGATAGAACTTTCACCTTATATACAGAGAAAAGCAAAGCGTTGGTATGCCATAAATGTGGAAACTAACTATTATGGACACTGAAATTTCTTTAGAAATGGTAGCTTTCAGTCTGTTATAAGACCATGTTGTTCATATTAGACAATCTACGACATCAAGAATCATTACAAATGTTTGCAATGCATTATGTAGAATATGAAAAAAAATACAACAATTTTCTACTAAATGATTTGCGCCAGTTACAGACTATTAAACAAGATAAATCATTATTATAAAAATATATGCTTAATTAAACTATTATATTAGAAAGATAAACTAATTTAACTTTTAGAATATACATCAGCTCGTTTCTTTCAAATTTATATCAAAATGTATTAAAACTATTTAAATTACTTATAAAAATAAAAGCATTTATTCTTCAGGAGTAAAAAGCTGTTCTTTTTTTTCCTTTTAGTTCTCCATTTTTACTCAGACGGCAGACGTCACTTACTTTCTTATTGGTTATAATAAAAAAAAATTGTAAATGTGAATGTTGACGTCATTTCCACACTCTCGAAACAAGACGACAAAAATTTCGTCACTAATTGTCAAGTAGCTTAAGACACGTTTTGTGAATAGCATTTACGATAAATCGTTAAGATGTTATACTTAACGACGTCGTAAATAACGACACTCTTTGTGAATCAGGCCTTTGAACTTTGCTCAGCTATAGAAATTGTAAACCAAAAGATTTTTGAGGAATTGTTGGGATTACAAACCCTTGCAGATTTCTGAGCTGTCAAAATTTTCATAGTCGAGAATTTGACTTTGAGATTTTTACTTACAAGTTAGATTCATATTACATACATCTTTTAGAATCATGAAATTCAACATGAAAATTATTTATTTTTTCATTTTTTACTAATATGGTACTGTTTACGATTGTAATATATATACAATTTATTTATTTACAATTTTCTAATTATAATAACAATATCAAGTTATTTAATCTCAATTCATTACATCACAAACACTTAGATAGTAATATTGGTTCTCAATAGATTTCAAGTCATGCGAGTATTTCTAAGAATGGATCAGTGAGCACATTATTAGAACATCAATTAAATTTATGTCACTAATATCTTTAATTACATTCCAATCGTGATCCCTAACAAAACTCAATTGATATTTGTTTGTTTTGTTTACTAAATAGGACACCACATGACAAATTCTTTACTTTTAATTTTTGACAACAAATTAAGTGGTTACTTCAATTACTGTCCAATATATTTGTCCATTAGGATTGTTTGTTTTCTAATTAAGGCGAAGCTAATAGCAAATTGCTACGCATTTAATCTTCGTTTGCAGAAATATTCAAACAACAGGTTTAGTTAAAACAAAACAAAATCGTATAAATTTTTTTAAAGTATAAAAGTTATTCTTCTTGTACTTTATACAATTTTTCAATAGAAAAACAAATAAAAAATATTATTTATATATTCAAAATCAATCATTAAAATTTTGGATGTGAATTGCTTCTTATCTCTGAAAGTTTTCTTTATCTTTTTCATAATAAAATAATCGAATTTTTTAAACACGTATTAGTACGCTTCATTCGATTATACATTACGAATTTTGAATTTATGACATATTTTTAATTAAAATAGTCACGAATTACAATAAGCTTTTCGGAGTTAAATTTTCACATGAAGAATCATAAAATAAAGAATATCAAAAAATGCTAAAACGTAGAATATATATAAATAAGCAATAAATTATTTATTGATACGTTTTTTTTTTTTTACATTTCTTCAACAAATGTGTAAAATATATTTGAAGCAACATCTTTGATATTTTTTAGTATTGATTTTAAAACATTTTAAACAATGTTATTAAAATTAAATCCATTTTTCTATATAGATGTTAACATTCTTACACATCTACTCTCTTTTATTTGTTATGTTAAAACCAACCTCTGTACAAACCAGAGTAGATGTGTAATAAGTAATAAGTAACAATCTAGTAAATGTGTAATAAGTAACAATCTAGTAATAAAAGATTTTACGTTAAAACCAGGTATGTCAAACTCATTAAAATGAGTTTGACATACCTGGTTTTAACATAATGTGATGTTGCCCGTTTTTATAAAAAATGATATGGCCCGCTGTAATCTTACAAGCTCATTTAATGATCTTGTAATATTACAGCGGGCCACATCACATTTACAATTTTTTTTTTAAATTATATTTTGAATCGAGGTACCAGTAATATAGATAGGATAATTGAAAACACTATGTATTAAGTGAATTTAATACAATAATATATAATTGCTTTTAATTATACATTTTTTTTAAATTTAGTTCTCATTATCAATCTTTACTTTTTTTTATTTAGCGTTAAAAACAATATTTTTTTTTTTTTGTACAAAAACTAAAATTTTCATTAAAATTTTATAAATTCAAAAATTCATAACTAATTACATTTTTTTAAATAAGTAATTATACAACAAATCAATCTTTAACAAGTCTTTACACATGTCTGTCACAGAGGAAATGTTTTAAATTTGTTTATTGTATTTTTGGCTATCCCAAAATATAGTAGATTGCTATTTATAGTTTTTTTTTGTACTTTTACGGAGAAAGTTTCTCATAAAAATATGTAAGTCTTGAAGAACAGCACTTATTTTGTGTCACCGATCTGCAGGATCACTGTCGTCTGAACAAAAACGTCCGACAAAGTCAATTAAAATCAAACTAGTGTATCATAGTATAGGTGCAACACGGTGCAACAGCTGTTTCCTATTATCTTCGTAACATATTGTTCTCGTTTTTATTTTAGTTAAGTGTTAAGGGCTACAAAAAAAATCACATCGAGGGTCGCCAGTTTGACACTTCTGCATTAAATAATCAGTTCTGGAAAGAACTGATTTATTTTCCAAACATATCCTTTATTTAAATCACATCGAGGGTCGCCAGTTTGACACTCCTGCATTAAATAATCAGTTCTGGAAAGAACTGATTTATTTTCCAAACATATCCTTTATTTTCGAATGATTAACGTAAAGAGATTAAAATACGTCATTAAAATCATATTCAATGCATTATCTGTATATTGAATGGCATAAAAATTTATTAAGTAGTTTGGTAATCTTATTGTCAGTACTCTACTTATATAGTTATGTAGTTATTATTACTAGAAATTACCCGCTCATATAAATGAGAGGAAATATAAACTTATAATATTGTATGTAACGACGAAAAACACTTCCGAATTCGTGTAGGGCAGGAGTCAGCAACCTTTTTTAATAGGAGGGCATATTTCAGAAATGTGGGAATTCGGCGGGCACTGTAGCATGCAGTGGCAGAGCCGGATTTGCATTTTTGGGGGCCCTAGGACGAGCAAGGCTTTGGGTCTCCTAAAAATTCAAATCAGCTACGTCTAATTTTAAAGGCTCCTTACAACTTATAAGGAACCTTTGAAATTTTACTTTCTATCTAGCACTTTAATAAAAACCCATTTTTTCTTATTAAAAGTTTATAAAAGTTGAAAACTGATTGATAGTTTTGGGGCCCCTAGAATCGCGGGGCCCTAGGACGTGGCCTAGTAGGCCTTAGGTAAATCTGGCACTGCGCAGTGGCTAGATAGAATATACGAGGATAGTGGGGGCAGAAAATAGTTCACTATATGCGGCATCAGATGTCTCTAGTACTCGAAAATTGATTCATCTAGTCATCTAGTGTTATATAGATGTCGCTAAGATTCAGTTTTCATCAGAAATTTAATTGTACAATTCGTACAATTATTAAAATAGCGAAGATAAAATCAAAGTGCGCAATTGTAAAGAATTTTTACTAAAATTATTTATTACAACTACCAATATTTGTTGTTCAAATATCTAAAATTTAGATTTCAGATATTTTATTTGAAGGTGGGTACTTAAAAATTGCTTCGCGGGCACCGCGTTGCAGATCCCTTGTGTAGGGAATCCTCGATGAGGGAATCGCAAAATGGCATCCATTATTATGTTACAGCGCCAGAAGGTGGGTACTTAAAAATTGCTTCGCGGGCACCGCGTTTCAGATCCCTGGTGTAGGGAATCCTCGATGAGGGAATCGCAAAATGGCATCCATTATTATGTTACAGCGCCATCTGCAAATTCTGTCTTTTTAGAGGAACTACAACGTCAATGTATTTTTTTATTCTTTAATATTTAAATTATTAATAATAACAAATAATTTGGGCTGTCGCAGATATACAAAAATAAGACCTTTCTAAAGATATCCTATCTATAGAAATCGGTACAGTAGTTTAACCGACAAAGGGACATCCAGCCAGCCAGCCACGTTTGACTATTAATAAACATGTATATGATAATTATTATGTACAGTACTAACTACTATATATCTATACGATGCTGCTTGATTAATACGATTATATTTATACATTAATTTATTAAAATAATAACCTATATTATGTTCCAAAAGCTGCAGTAGCAAATGCAAGTAAGCCATGTGCCACTTAAATTTTGATAAATTTCATTTTATATTATAGAAAATAGATGGTGCTATGTGTTAAGCAGTGACGTGTCCTTTCACCGTTACGTCATCTTGCGTCAAAAATATAAAATAAAATTTTGATGAAAATTAAATAGGATTAAATCAAGCTGCCAAAAAAAAATGACCTTTAATGGAAAAATATTACTACCAAATTTCATGAAAGTTGACCATTTAGCGTCAAAAATACAAAATAAAATTTTGATGAAAATTAAATAGGATTAAATCAAGCTGCAAAAAAAATGACCTTTAATGGAAAAATATTACTACCAAATTTCATGAAAGTTGACCATTAATTGGAAACGCCGTATACATGAATGTGATCTTATAAGCCTCCTTTTCTTTCGGAAACTAGGCTAACAATAGACTCTATGACTATTTTTGATGATACATTGTGATATGTAGCACATTCAAGCAACTATTGATTTAAGTTATCATTTAAAATAATATTTCATTAAAGTACAATATAAGTAATTCTCGAAAGTAATAAAAGTTTACTTTTTAATCATTCTATAATTTGCTTGCAAATATATTATTATGTTTAAACTTATATTAAAGAAATAATTCGATTGTAATAAGTGACCAGATATATAAATACACTATGCACGTATACTATAAATAATGTTAATTATATGGTTCAATCAATAAGTTTATGCATTTTAAAGCCTGAAAATCCTTTTAACGTTAAGATCAAAAGATCCAAATTATATCATTACTGAAAATATCATTGCCATCTCTTGCTGGATTTTTATTTTTTTATTCTCTAACTTTCTGGTTTAAAGATTGACGAGATTTTAAGGGCTAAATCTTTATAGGGTATTTATAAATCAATAAACAAGTAATAGTTGATGAAGAAATAAATAATTCTATTGGAATTTTAGTATTATTATTATTTTTTTTTCATTCTTGAGCTAATTAGAACCGTTTATCAAATCAAATATATGGAAAATGTCTGAAATAATGCATGGTAATGGTGCGCAGAGTAAAAGATACATAGAGGCATCATCTTACTTCCTATTAAAATATACAGTTAGATATTGTTTTTATGAGAAAATGTTTGGAATGATGGAGTGCAATGACTATCATTTTAAATGCTGATCGGCAATAAATTTGTAAATTAAGAGTTCGAACCTTCACTTATAGTAAAGTAGTATTTTTATGGAGAAGAAGTTAGAAAGCGCAATCATTATGCAAAGTGAGATGAGGGAATAAAATGGATTGAACGTGAGAAGAGATCTAAAATATAAAAATATTGAAATGTCATCATTTTCTGATCTGGCTAATAACCTTTGGAGGGATTACGAAACACTACAGAAATAATTCGTTAACTTATTGTATTCATGGAGATCTAAAAATGGCCGTCAGCATTCGATTCGCTTCTCTTGCTTCTCATTACTAATTTACTAGTGAAAATATATTTATCCTTGCTACTGCAGCGAGAAAGACACCCTTGGGAGCAATTTAAATGATTTTATTCGCTTCTTGAGACTCTACGACAATCTTATGTAGATCACTAATCGAAATATCACTACCACGTTTCTATTTCCAGTTAGATTTATGTAATCACACCAGTTAAGTCATAATTAGTAGATAGAAGAGAAGAAGTACTACCAATGGCTTTTGTTTAATCCTAAAAATAGATCAAGACACCGAACCTATAAGGAATTAACACAAATTTATCATTTTAACATCATTCATAAACATCGGCTCATCTTTCGCCTTTATCTCAAAATAAGATTTTTCGTTTCTGATCATCTATTCCGTTTGTTTGCCTGATTTAATTTTTTAACTTAAAGACTAACTTAACAGATTTTTCTAGCGATTTTTCCTACTTTGATAGAAAAATCGCTAGAAAAATCTGTTAAAAATCTTCTTGATTTGGGAAAATCAGTAGAGGAATGACTATCGAAGATTCATTATTAATTCATTCTGCTTTTAGGAAGTATCGACTCGAGATTGCATGAAATATATATTATTGTTTGCATTAAAGACATTCAGTATTTATATTATTGTTGTTGTCAACATTATGGGAATTTACGAAAATGGACTGATCGCATTAAACAAATTTATATTCATCGAAAACAAGTTAATCTTTATTGTAATTTGGAAGATTGAATACCAATATAACAATATAATTAAAATAATAGTGTATTATTCAATCCTGCTGAACAGAACAGGATTATTTCTGCAACAATCCCATTTTTTATGAATTATTGCTGAAGTAAAATTTTTTTGATTCTGAGAAGTTGAGCTCTGAACCGCAAAGCCTATACTTAAAACGGGGTAGAAGTTGAAAAAAATCTAATGTGCTACTTTGTGCCAGTTAACAGCTAGAATCATATAGTAAAGTAATTAAGGTTTAAATAAATTATAATTATTAAATCGTAGTTATTTTATTGTGACTTTAGCCGTTAACCAGTACAAATAGCGTATTCAGTTTTTAACCTCTCCCCCTTTATAAGAATAGATTTTGTGGCTCAGAGATCAACTTCTCAGAGGTTGACTATACTCAACTGTCTCTGTTGCTATATCACGAGAATATTCGTATGCACATGCAAGCGACGCGACGCTGTACGATGCGATACTACGAGCGACAGAAAATAAACCAATAGACATAACCTCGACACGTATCACGTATCTTGTAGCATCGTTTGCTGTCGCTCTCTTTAGCTGAAATAACTTGACGACAGCATCGAAAGTTAGTATTAAGTCTATGAGATCCTACAGTAATCTTATTACTACAGGATATTTATAATTTGTTTTCTGAAGCGACTAAGACAAATTATCGTGGCTACCGAGTTCGATTCAGATGTTCTAATATGCGAAATTTGAAAAAAAAATTCCTATATTATGGAACATGAGAGATAAAAATTATCATAATCGGCATTTAGTGGATAAATAATGAGACGATATTTCATTATAGACGGTATAGAAGTGCTTCTCGTAGGACAGATTGTCGCTTGTAGCGTAGCATAGCGAAACATTACGTTTGTAGTATCACATCGTATAGCTTCGCGTCGCTTGCACTTGGGACACATAAGAGTCTCTACCAACCTAAAACTTTGCATTATCTATCACCTTCCTTGAACTATATTAATTAAATATAGACACCAATTTTTTTAATTATTTCAATATCGTATAGCTAGTTATTGTTATTTTATGTATTATAATAATTCATAGATATAAATTGCCAATATTTAGTCATCTCCATATTCTTTACAGTATCAGATTAAATAATGACAGGATAGAAAGTAGAGTATTTGAATGCAACTCATCATTTCGAAAAACATTCTTTTAAAAGTAAATAAACTATCAGTAGTTTAAATAAGTTAAACTACATTTCGCCTGAGTTCAGATTACCTTTATGTGAACTAATGTTTTTCTATATGATTTAACTCATAAATAAAAATATTTTGTTGTTTTTCACATGGATGTACGTGATTAGATATGAAGATTGTTCATTCCTTCCAGTTTTCAGTCTACTTTCAAGTCGATCTATCTACGAGAAAGTAGATTAGTCGAGTGATGTTTTATCCTTATTCTAAACACTTGTTAAGGAACTTGTTCTCTAACATTTTAAGTGATGCCTTTTAACTAGATAAATTAAAAGTCATTAAAAGCCATTATAGACAAGAGCAAAATAAATTCCACTAAGAATTTTACTAACAATAAAATTTTTCTGAATTTTTAAGTGACTGAAAACTTAAATTAACTCTTAACTGAGTTCACTGATTATAAAATATTTATGGTAAACTTTAAAACATAATTAAAGCATTATCGCTTTAAAATATAATTAAAGTAAGAAGAAATTACATCAGACATTTTTATTTTTCATATTTTAACGATAAAAATATCATTTTATCATCAAAAATTTATATAAGGTGGAGTGGGGTAAGTGCGGAGCTGGGGCGAGTGCATTAACGGACCTTTTTTTTTATTATAAGATAAGAGAAATTTTGCTAGTTGATATTGTAGTAATCTACTATAAGCTTTTTTTTATTTTAAGATAAGAGAAATTTTGCTAGTTGATATTGTAGTAATCTACTATAAGTCAATAACAGCCTATCGACATAGACATCCACGATGACTGATGAGATTCTAGAATAAAAAAAGCCTGTTAATGCACTTGCCTCAGCTCCATACTTACCCCACTCCACTATAATCAAATAGTTAATATAATAAACATCATTAAAATTTTTATACATCTACAAAAGAAATTGTTATAATTCATTCTAGTATGATTTGTATTGTGTTTATTTATGGTTTAAAGACATAATGGCAGACTAACTTGCTTAAACATTCTTGTGGGGATAAATTTAATCTAGTGGAATTATCTTCTTTATACTGTTGTCACAGATATATGCTGAAAATTGCTCAAATATTGAAAAATAGTGAAGAAACACTTAATCACACTTATTTTTACATTTATATATAAATTTAAAACGATATTAAGTTCATAAAATTGTCACGAAAATTAACTTTTATTGGTAGTTTTGTTATCAATAAATGCTTTCGGAGAATACAGAAAATGCAATGTTGTATATCAAACTTGAAAATATATTATTAAAACATTCTATTGAGTAAAAAATATTACATTAAAATGGTGACTTATTTATTATATCAAGATGAAGACTTAAAAACTATAGAACATTTTCTTTCTTCCTTCTTTGGGTGACACTGATTGCGCTTATGACAATTTTTGAAAGAGAAATTGCAGAAATAAATTTATGATATATAAAAATTAACTTTACATAATTCTTCATTAGTCATTAACATAACTTTCTAAAATTTATAAATACTGTGGTACCTCGGTATACGTCCTTAATCTGTTCCAGATCTATGTACTTATATAAACCGGACGTATACCAAACGAATTTTTCCCATAAGAAATAAAGGAAA
This sequence comes from Olivierus martensii, assembly GCA_000484575.1. NCBI lineage: Eukaryota > Metazoa > Arthropoda > Arachnida > Scorpiones > Buthidae > Olivierus > Olivierus martensii. The sequence continues at coordinate 13,946 of AYEL01086609.1, forward strand.
AATGATTAATCCGTTCCCATAAAAGAATCCTATTGTTATTAGAATATTATACATTGATAGGGTTGTAATTGAAATACTGCTTAATACTAAAATATATAAATACAAAAGCAATTACAATAGATGAAATAAATGAAAATTTAACTTCACTACGTTGCTTAAAAGATTCTAGTGCTTACTAGGATGGTGCTGAGAAGGGAGGAGGAGGAGATGTTATTGTTTGAAAGGAAAGTCCGCTTCTTATAAAACTTTAGGAATTTGAAATTCTGATGTTTTTCTCTTTCTATTTTCTATCTCTTTTCCTTACTTGGACCTTGTTGAGGGCTCACCAGGTTTGACTTTTACTAAAAATCTGTCCAAAGAACTTTGCTTCTGCCTTCTCCTCAGGATGTTTCGGAAATACGAGGTTTGTTGGGGTGGTATTTCTCTGCAAGTTTTTTTTTTTTTAAGAGAACACATAACAGACTCATGCAAGTTATACACGCGAGTTGGTCGTATTCCCAACAAAAATCGTATACCAAGCAAAATTTTTCGCTTCCAAACAGGACGTATACCAAGTTAGACTTATTCCAAAGCGGAAGTATACCGAGGCACCACTGTAGGTTCATGGCTCCATTTATATATTTAAGCATATTATTTTTCGTTAGATGACAAGTAGTTGAACAGTAACCAATTTATAGCCTAACATATACAATTAAATTTAACTATTAAAAGATTATAATAAGAAAATAATTATGTATTATAAAAGTGATTATCTTTAAATTGGATCAAGCATGTTACAGATCTAAATATATGCATTATTTAAATGATTTTTTTTATATATTATAGGCAGCAATGAGTTATGAAAATTTTAACAAAGGGCTCGCACTTTACTTTATAAAAACAAAATATCAAATTTTAATTAAATGTTTTACTTTAACAAAAAATAATAAACAGAAAATACAAATAATTGTACATGCAGAAGAAAACGTTTTAAAATAAGAAAAATCTTTAAAATTAAAAAAATATCACAGAAATAACATAAAATAACGAGTAAATTTAATTACTGTATGCGGCACAATTTATGCCAGAAGCTGTCACACATTATTTTCTTCTTCTTTCATGTCAGTTTATCTTCTAGGAGGTTCTAAGTCCGAGCGATGATTTTTTTTTTCTAAAAAGTTTTTATGTAAGATTTAGGATTAAATTCTCTTAAAGGTATCTATTCTTTAAATTTTAGTTTTTCTACAACACGCTTGACTGAACTTAAACGAAACCAGACGAAACCCCAATTCTCACCCTTTCACGTTTCAAAAGCTCTTTTGCGCGCTACTTCCCTACCAGCCTACTCTGTTTTGGAGGGCATTATCGCCAAATCGTCATCATTCAAATACGCAAATACGAGGAAGAGAGAGATTAACGTAAGTCAAAATATGATTATGACACGCAAATCATGTGTTTTTCTTCGAATAAATAAACAAAATAAAAAAGAACAAGGGGATTGCAAATTACTGTAGAAACAAATTCAAAGGACTCGCGCGAACTCCTAAAGCTTACCACTGATTATAGGGTATTATGATTTAATTCTATTAAAAAAATTTCATAGATTTAAAAATTAGGATAAATAATAAAAGATCGATCTCACAATATCAACACATGTATGTTCATAATTTACATGTCGATGATTACGATATTCCTTAATTGGGCAAATATATAAACATGAAATGATAAAAATAGAACTGGGCATGTGTTTATGTACATGCGGGAATAAATCCAATTGACTTACTAATTTATCAAAATAAAAAAAAAAAATGGAGTTAGGAATGCTGGAAGAAGTACTCTTTATTTAGCGATTAAATTAAAGCAATCTTTAGCAGAAAATTGAAACTCGTCGGATTTTGTTATTTATGGAGTGTAAATTAATTCGAAATTAATTATTCCTCAATGACAAAATAATTAATAAGGTATCAGTTCGGTTCGAAGAATTTATCAACGAACTTTCCGGATATTATTATTTTTTCTTCCAACAAATCCATCTTTCTAGTCTCTCTCATTTAAAAATTATCAAATATTCCATTAAATGAAACTGTGATACTAAGAATGGCTGAAGAAAAACTTTTTCTTGAATGTCTAGCATAAATAAATCACTAGATAAGCTGCATATTGTTTAAAGCTGACATACTATACAGAAATTTAAGTTGCCTTACCCTCCATATTAACAGAAAGAAGAAGAAGAAATTTAAGTACTAGATTTGGTTAAAGGAACAGAAAAGAGATGAATGAATACCCTCCATATTAACAGAAAGAAGAAGAAGAAGAAATTTAAGTACTAGATTTGGTTAAAGGAACAGAAAAGAGATGAATGATAAACGTCAAAAATGATCTTTCTGTAGAAATCAGAAATAGGAGACACGTACATTGTTCATAAAGAGTAAATCTGATCTGGCTAAATCCAGATGTGTGGAAATTATTTCCGTGGAAAAGAAGAGGATGGATCGATCCACAAAGATACCAATATATCAGCAATGCGCTACAATAAAAATGATATTTTTAAAAATTCTGGTAAGTTTCTCTCTCTTAGATATCTTTTTTTCTTTTTTTAATGGTTTCCTGCAAATTGAAAAGGAAAAAAATAATAAATTCGCTATCCGGTCGAACATGGCTTCTAAATTTCTATCCACTGGAATTCTTACCATTCATATTTTAACGAAAATTGGTGAAGATTAGATTTTTCTCTCCCGGTTTTGATTCGTGTAAGAAAACTAAAAGAGATAAAATATAATGCCAGACAATTTTTATCAGAATGGTTGTTATTTCTAGTACACCACTTCTGGATTTTTTTAACGTTTATAAAATGAGGAGATGACAAAAATCAATTTTGGAGCAATGTCGGTGGAATTTCACTTATATAGAACATTGTTGCTATGATAGTGAACCAAAACCGTTGTTCCTCCGAATATTATATTTGATAATATGGCAAACAATAATCGATGTGCCACAAAAATTAATAATTATACTATACCTTTGATTCATTCACTAAAAAAAGGAACTAAAATTCATTCCGTGATCGGGAGAAAGTTGATGAATGAAGTACTTAAATGCTTCAAGGTTCTTTAGCGATTAAAGCGCAAAAATTACAATATTGTTTACATAATAACATGGATTACTATAATGTAATTGGGTAAACAGGCATAAAAAAAGAGTTTAATTATATCACTGAAAGAAACTTAGATGAGTTTCGTGGAGATTAGTGAATACGTTATTCGTTTTCATTAATCTTTCCATCTGTTTTTTAAAGTAAACATAGAAAATTTGATTATAAAATTAAAGCATTTAAAGATATTTATTAATGCTATACATAGAATTTTCATTTCGATTGGAATTTAAACGAGTTTTAATGGAAATCTTTGACATTCTCACTTAATTTTATAATATGGTGGATAAACTCATTTTGATATATTTTATGCATTAAATCCTTGTGATTAAACTGGCACATTCCCTTTATATCTAAATATACGACATTAATTTTAACATTTCATTCAAAATTCTTGATGATAATATTGGTTCCGAATAGATAAAGTACTTGCAAGTATATCTTCATACTGTAAGAAAAGTATGTCTTAAAAATTAGGCATTAAAGTCAAATTCAAGTAAGCAGAAGTTATTTACAATAAAAATGATGTAGCGTATATTCAACAAAATAATCAATATATATATAAAAATTATTACAGTATATAAATTATTATAAATTTTGTTTCTAAAAAGTTATTATGCGGATTTATTAGTCGAAAGAGTCGTCTATCTGTATATTTTTCGTATCAATTTATAAAATCAATCTAGAGTAGGATTCTCAATAAAAAATTTTTGTGGTCGCATTGATCTTTTCTTTAGTGTGATGATGTCTCTCAAGATGGCAATAGAGTAAAGTGTTTACTTGCCACCTGAAGGTTTGGATTCAATTCCGGATCCCACAATTCTATATTTTACAGGATGAATTCAGGGAGAGCCTGTTGAAACTCATTATTCAACCTTCCAGTTGACCAGTCACTGATGCTAATGGGTCAATAGTGATTTCTGAATTATTATTTTTAAAAATACTAGTATTGTTTTTAAAAATAATTATTAAAATAAACTAATTGAAATAGTTAAAATTAATTAATGTTCTTTGACCAGTTTCCTGAAAACTGAGCATATACCAGACTTATGGAAGGAACATAATATGAAGAAATTAGTCACTTCTGTTCCGAAATAAACAGCACCTCAAATAATGCTAAACTATTATATCTTTTTTCATATAAAATTTTTTAGATGCCCTGAATCATATTATGCTCTTTGGAGACAGTGTTCCCACGGAATAGTGCAAATACACTTCAAAAGAAAAATAGTGATTCACAATCTCTCAGATACAACAGAGGACATCAGGACATTGTTTCTGGCTTTCATTTACGAGAAAATTTTAATAACGTGTTAAAATCTTGGAATATGTACAAAATCTAGTAAAATATGTTGGTATGCAAAGTATTCGTAGGAAGGAATACACCATTATTTCAGACAGCAATATATTAAGTTGTTTAGTGGATCTCATAATGCATCTGACTATTATTATAGGCATGGTTAGACTTATATTTAAATCGATTAGGCTTGGACTTTCTTCTAAGTTTAATTTAGATCTGTTTATTTTGTTTTTTATAAGAAAAAGTCGAAACAAAAATCAAACGAATGTAAAATTAAATCTTGAATTATTCAAAAACTAGAAATACATATTTCAATTATCGCTACTTTACACAAGAGAATTATTTTTTATTTTATTTATTAATATAATTCTGTTTTATTTATTTTTAATTTTGTTACGTTTATTACGTTAATAAAACAAAAAAAAGGGAAAAAAAATCAAAACATTCAACATAATTAAATTTTTTCTTCTATCATTGATTTATGTATTTTCAGATTTATTCAAACATGACGAAATTTATTTTGTTTCTAAAAAATTATTATGCCGATTTATTAGCCAGAAGAGTCGTCTATCTGCCATATTTTTCTTATCAATTTATAAAATGAATCTAGAGCAGAATTCTCAATAAAAATTTTTGTGGCCGCATTGCTCTTTTCTTTAGTGTGATGATGTCTCAAGATGGCAATACAGTAAAGCGTTTACTTGCCATCTGAAGGATTGGGTTCGATTCCGGATCCCACAATTCCATATTTTACAGGATAAATTCAGGCTCAGCCTGTTGAAACCCATTATTCAATCTTCCAGTTGACCAGTCACTGGTGCTAACGGGTCCATAGTGAATTCTGAAGCGGTAGTAGCTATACATGTTCATGTGAGATACGGTGCCGTGGTTGAATTAATCTAACTTCAACGTTGAATAATATTTATTTTTAGTATGTGGAAATAAAAAAAAATTTAATTCAATTATTTAATTTTTATTTGATAAAATTCATTTTTTTAAAAACTAAGTACTGTATATAGGATTTACTGTTTTGAATTAATAAAAGTAAGATTATTTTACTCTAACAATAATCTATTGATGAATTTTATTACTTTTTTATAAACTGAACGGTTTGTAAACGCAATAATATAAATTTAACATTTTCCTTAAACTCTATCTCTCAGTTACATAAGAAAATATTTTGTGTAGCCACACTAAAATCAGTAAAATTTGTAATAAGATCATTAAATCAGATAATTTCCGTAATTCATTTCATTCCCTATTGAATATTTAGATATTTTTTTCTTGTCTTTATGATATATTTTCTTATAAAAAAAAACATAAAAAAATGCAAGCTGCTATTTTAAGATTCAATTACACGTATATTTACACGTTAAAACTCAGTGATAGACGTATACCGTGTTTAATTTTTAATTAAATTAAAGAATTAAATAATTTATGTAGCGAAACATAGGTCAGTTCAAGGTAAACATACTCTGATAAATAAAATGAGTTTACTTCTTTAATTAAAATCATATTCACCTATCGTTTGTGAAACGATCAATATACCAATTAGTTCATGAGTTATTAGGAGGCACCTGAACAGTTTGTACATCCAAATTTTTTAACTGTTTAAACGTATGGAATTAAAAAATGTCGAGCAATATTTATCTCATCTTGATATACTGTAATCGTTATACGAAAAGCAAATTCCTCTTCATACAACTAGGGATTAAATGCTGCTTGGATGAATATAGTTTCTGATCCAAAAAAAGTTTCTATATTTGAAATATTTTACAAATTTTAGCAAGATTTCTTCAGTCTATCGATTTAGCCGAAAGTTTTGTAATATTTGTATGATTATAAAGAATTTCTTATTTCTAAACGAAGTCAGAATCTACATTAAATTGTTATAATATCAAACTGGTAGCTAATATTTTCAGTTAAAAAATTGAATCAATAATTTAGTTTAATAAATTTTGAGGAGAACGATGTTCTTCATAGTGATGGAGGAAAGATGTTATTTTGTTTGCATATTAAATTTTGAAAGTAAAATGGCTTATATTTATAGTTTATGGAATCCATTATTACTCCATCATATTATTATTTCTTTAAATAAATTCTATAATCATAATATTAAGTATTATTGATTTTATTTAAGTATTTTTTTTTTTTCAAATAAATTTTAATAATTTTCGGCATTACTTCGTACTTTTATCAGATCAGACAGATGCTCTACATCAATCTAAATAATTCATGAAGAAACTAATGAGATAATTTTAAAAATTATTGATTTATTTTTCAGTCTTACAGCAAATATTTTTAAAGGCTATCTATTTAATTGAAAAAATTGATGAAATCATTCTTGAAAAGGAAAATAGAATTTGTAGAATTGATTGATATATTTCTGTTTGAAGTTTTTTATTCTGGTAAATTTTGTTTGTACAGAATGAACGTAAAAATCTTAATTGATGCTTTAATAAAAGTCTGTGAATCAAGTCCATGAATAAAGATGAAAGAAAGCCTCTCGAAAAGAAGATTCTCAGAAAAATTGAGACTTTAAATAAAGTCCGTCTAAATTTTAAACCTTCAATGGCTTAGAAGTCCATAATGTGACACTTATAGGAAAAAATCCTAAAAAGTGCCCTCGGATATGAAGTCTTTGTAGAGAGAGAGATATAAGAATCCATTCATGTGAAGACGAAATACAATTTGTTGAAGGTTTGAATCCTAAAAAGTGCCCTCGGATATGAATTCTTTGTAGAGAGAGAGAGATATAAGAATCCATTCATGTGAAGACGAAATACAATTTGTTGAAGGTTTGAATGCAAAATATTCGACTAATAGAAAAAAAAATTGAGTTCTAGAATAGAAACATTAATGAGATTTTCATCGAAGGAACTAATTTAATAATAAGTTTATTTTATTAAATTTATTAATACACCGTATAAAGTAATTCACTTACAACATTATTACTAATCAATGAATATTTTTATTATTTGTTATGATACTAATGACGAGTTAAAACTTATTGAATTCTAGTCAGAATATCTTTGCTTATCGATCCAATAAAAAAATATTCTGAGGTTCTCGATAATTCAGAATTAATGCAAAATTTTGTGTTGCATTTTGCATTTCATCTGAAATTTTTTAACATATTATTTCATGAAAGAAATTTATTAAAGTAATCTTATTCATTGAAAAATATTAATTGATATCTCGAGTGAAATATTTATATATTTCGAGATAAAAAGAAAGAAAGAATTTTTGGAATCAAACGCAAAAAATTCAGCAAATTGCTATTCTATTGATTTTGGCAGGCAACTATGTAATTTTGATGGCATACTATTTCCTATAAAAATGTCTATAAACTTAAAAAGTGGCTCGACATCTTTTCTTCCAAGCTTTTTCAAGAATAATGTTGCTGCAATCTACCTAAAATGTTTGTTATAAAACGTTGTGGTAAACGTTAAAGTCGTATAAAAAGCAACAGCGTATGATCCATACAACACAGTACTCTTCTCTGTTTGCAACATTTTATGCTATTTTCGTTATGGTGTTTATTATCTTCGGTTAAGATTATGTGCCATCACTCAAGAAGAAAAGCAACCACGTAAATTTAAAATTTATGGAGTTGACTTTGTTTATTCAACGACTTTTTCTGAATTTAAATTGGAGGATGCCATCCCAATAAATGATTTTTATTGGAGAATTTACAGTAGTTGGCTATCATTCTTCATTCATACACTGTAAGGTGTGACATATTTCTTTATACTGTACTAATTTTAAAGTCTGTTCGTTTTTTTCTACCGTTTTTATGGATAGTTTTTACTCATCTCTTTATTGCTCAGTTTATATTCCTTTATAGCAATACAAAAGCTGTAAATGCTACTAAACATATTATGATATTAATTCATACTATTCTAATCTTTAATATAACTTTATAGATGCAATTAAAAAATACCACGATACTTTAACATCATTAACTGGTACGTAAGTAGAGCAAATCGTTACAGTTTGTTTACTCGACCATTAACCTATCTGGGTAAACAGTGAGTAAAACTGAAAAAAAAAATCAAAACGAGCGCAATTAAGAAGAATAAGAGCATTAAAACTCACTTTAATATTTTTAAAAGTTGCTGAATGGAGATTTTTAAAACGATCATCGCATAATTACTCTCATTGAATGCGAAAAAAAAATCTGCTATGGATTCGTGTTCCGTTTATCTTCGAATTCGATGTAGTAATAAATAAATTTAATGATGTCATAAACATTAGATAAATAGCTATAATGTGCCATAAGAGTTATTCTTATATAAGGTGAAAAATATATCTGCAAACGTTTATCATCTAAATATTACGCTGATGCTGATGCACTTAATTTTTAAATGCTTGCTCTTATATTGTTATATGGGATAACCACGGAAATTTCTTTGATTTAGATATATCCAGATAAAAAAATATGTAATGATATGTTTTGGTATCGCTACATTACGAGTTTTATGTTCGACTTAAACTGCAATTTCATTCGTTAATTGTAAATTAGATCTTTTCATCGGAGCTGATCGATATAATTAGCACAATGTGGTACTAGAATTATTTAATTATCGTTAATTTGTATCGTTTTTATATTAAAAACCGTAAAATTCATCAATTTTATAAGATATTGAAGCGCATATTTGTTAATACCAAATATAGTAGTAACTCGACTTACGAACTTAATTCGTTCCTGGCAGCAGTTCGTAACTTGAAACCTAGTTTTCCATTTTATCTTATAGGAAATCAATTAATCCGTTCCCAGATTTAGAAATTTTGAAAACAATAATATATATATGAATTTCTGTATAGTTATTATTTTTATTTTTGAAATCTTTTGTTTTATATGTTTTGTATAAAAATCATTTTCCATTAAATAAATAAACAAAAATCAATTTTCTTGTAACTGATTTTGTAGCTCGGTTTTCGATTTGTTGTCATCAGTTGCTTCTTTTTGTCTCTTAAAATTAGTTAACAAAGAATTCGACATAACTATATGCATATTTCAAAAAATAATTCAGATACAGTACCCGTCTTACGTAAATTCAGAGATACGTAACTTCTCATTCTGCCCTCTCGCCCACTTAATTTGTTTCAAAATTATATAGTGCATACATTATACATGTATTCTATATATTTCGTTTGGTGATTTGTTTATTAAGAATCTTTAATTATAACCAGGGCCGCTGAGAGAAATTTTCGGGCCCGTGACAAGTCTGTATTCCGGGTCCGAAAATTTTTATTAAACCATATAAAACATTAAATATTTATTTAAAAAAGTATACAATAAATTCAAAAATTCATACATTACATATCACGTTATATAAAAAATAGTTTATTTTGTCACGACTGCTTTGGTTCTTGTTTGGGTGATAGATAGTGGGCTCTGGCGGGGGCCTGCGAACTATCAGACACGTAATGTGACATCAGAGCCCGACGGTCGGGCCCTTTTCGATGCCAGGCCCGTGACAAAAATCTCGAATGTCACCCCCTCTCGGTGGCCCTGATTACAACTACATATTATAAACTTTTATACAAATAGTACTCTCGATTTTACGAACCAAAAAAGTACAAAAAGTACGATCCCAAAAAAGTTCTTAAATGGGAATGGAATTAATTAACATTAAGGCTTTTTGGGACTAACTAAACAATTCGTTAGAAAGTGTAGTTCGTAAATTGGTACTCCGACTTACGTAATTTTCGACTTACGTTATGCTTCCCGATCCCACCTATTACGTAACTCCTGGATATTACTATATTTTTATACGAAATTTATAGAAAATATTTTACAAATATAATATTAAAAAGCATCAACGATTTATCATATCATAGAATAAGTTCGTATCTAGAGATCAAAATGGGATATAAAAAAGTTCGTATGTTGAGCAGTTCGTAAGACGAGGTATTTATAGATTGTGAAAAAATTGATTCTTTAGGATTATATGCATATAACTTGTTGCAAAAAATAAATAAAAATTTTTAAAAGATTACTATCACTGAATTGAAAAAGTTCGTATGTTGAGCAGTTCGTAAGACGAGGTATTTATATAGATTGTGAAAAAATTGATTCTTTAGGATTAGATGCATATAACTTGTTGCAAAAAATAAATAAAAATTTTTAAAAGATTACTATCACTGAATGAAAAATTGTCTAGAAAGCACAAAATTTCGATTATTAGAAACAGCAAATCTTATTAATGACCACGATATCTATTTACTTTGAAGCATTAAAAATTGTATATTGTGATAAGAGAATCAATTACCGCTGCAAGAAATTCCTTAAAGATATATTTATGAATAATGATCGTTATAAAATAGTTAAATGCCATTAAACGTTGCAATAGAGAATAATTTATTTTTAGGCTTTTATGTAGTCTTCATAATTTATTATTGTAATTTTATTTATTTTATTAAATGACAAAGAAATTATTTCGTGAACAATAGTCGAATTTTTTTTCTTTATCTTATGATACATAATTAAAAAAACATGATATGTGGTTTTTAGTAGAGAGAAAAACCAGAAAGAAAACTGCAAAGAATTCCTATTATTTCTATTTTCTATAAAAGTTCCTTTTTCTCTGTTCAAAGCTTACAGTTTTTTTTATATTTTATATACAGAAAGATGTATATTTATTACATATTACGATAAATATAGAGTATAAAAATCTGTATAAAGAACTTTTATAGGAAATTTTTAAGGCAGTTTATTGAACCTTACATTTGTAGAATTTATATAAGCATCAGAATATTATATTATTGATTCATTGTATTCTATATATTGCTTAATAAAAATAAAAATGTTGAATTTTTATTGAAAAATTTTCAATATAATGTGATCGTGTTATATTTCCAACTCGAAATAAGGAATTTATGGAAATAATTAATTGTCCACTTACTGAAAATGTGTTTATTTTGATTAATATAGAGATTGAAATATTAAAAAATTTGTCATCATTTTTAATGGCATTACTACTTAATGTGAAGCTATCAAATAAGCTACTTAAACTATCAAACAATATAAAATCCTGGGATTTATCTACTGAATCTATCAAATAACTACTACTGAATCTACTGAAATATCAAACAATACAAAATCCTGGGATTTATCTATTGAATCTACTGAAGCTATCAAACAATGCAAAATCCTGGGATTTATCTACTGAATCTATCAAATAACTACTACTGAATCTACTGAAACTATCAAACTCATCTACTGAAGCTATCAAACAATACAAAATCCTGGGATTTATCTACTGAATCTACTGAAGCTATCAGACTCATCTACTGAAGCTATCAAATAATACAAAATCCTGGGATTTTTAATTTGAATTTCTGCTATTTTTCTATTTTTAAATGATGAATGATGATTTTTATTTGTATGAATTCTTCCTGATAAATTTTAAAAAACTTCATTTATTAGTTCAAAAGTTATTAATTAAAATAAAAGAGGACATCTCAGAAGTTTGAATTGTCCATTTTAAAATTGTTGAAACTATAGATTAAAATATGAGGCGTTCACGTTATCTGTAATGGCAGAATATTTCTTCCACATTTCATAAAAAATTTACTAATTAGTTTAAAACATTAGTTGTTTGTGGACATACAGATAAAATAATATGATGTAGAAGCAGTACTGCCTTGTCGGAAAGTATTTGAACTATATTCGAAAAATGGTGTTTAATGTTGCTCTTAATGGATCAAAAACTCAGAGTAATTTGTAAAAAAATATTTATTAAAAAATGGATCTATTATGCATTTCACCAAAAATATCGTAGCTATTTGATACAGTGTTTACACAATTAGTAAGTGGCGTTTAATGTTGCTCTTAATGGATCAAAAACTCAGTTAGAGTAATTTGTAAACAAATATTTATTAAAAAATGGATCTAGGGATGCATTTCACCAAAAATATCGTAGCTATTTGATACAGTGTTTACACAATTAGTAAGTGAATTAGTAAGTGATTTTTTCAGAAAAATGTGTAGTAAATCAAACAAAACAACAAGAATCAGGTAAAATTTATTAAAATAATTAGAAATCTTTAATAAAAGTTGATATATAGAACCATTTAAAAAATGATTTGTATGCATTAAACCAGCGGTTCTCGACCTTTACATAAATGCGTACCAGCAAAATCCAAATTCAAAAATCTTAGTACCATTGACAAAAATATGCCTTGTATACAAATGAGAAGTCAAGATTATACACGTACCGCCGGTGGTACGCGTACCACAGATTGAAAACCGCTGCATTAAACCATAAAATATTTAATATCGATAGGCTGATAAAAACGTATCCTAGCATTGTAAAATCCCGATAGACACCAGATTAATCATTTTTTGAAGCATACAAAACTGTATTTATTAAATAATAGTGAATTATTAATTTATTCATATTTAAATAAAAGTTAAATAAATAAAAATGTTATTATTACGAAAGAAAATGGAAGAACAGTTAAAAATCTCTTGATGAATTCTCAATGGCATCAGCAAGTGCATTAAAGGATGAGGATCAAAGAAAGAGGTTTGGATTCCCTAAATAAATGAAGAATGGGATCTGAGTGGGAATGGGAGATTACACATGTAATGTTATTACTCATTATGGCTACCTAATGTTCAAAACGTGAGCATAACATGCATTGTCCTCCTCATATATAATTCCAAAATTGTCTACATAACACAAAATAGATATTGTTGCCTTTTGATTCCTCTTAATTTTCTATTGTTATTACTAATATTAAAGATTACTATCAGACAACAACTTTTATTTCTAATTAACACCATTCATTACATTAAAATACTTGCTATAATTTTTATCTTTTAATAAATCGTTAAACATATAAAGAAGTATTGAACTGAAACAATTTAATAATTGATACCATATTAATTACGTTAATTACAGAATATGTACAACAGTAATTAATATAATAATATACTACCGAATCGAATACTACAGCAATTAATTTAATAACAAATCGCTCATTTACTCTTTAATTATTCTTGATCAAGAGGAACGTCAGAGATTCTGAAACAAGTATAGTACAGTAATCTTTGATTATCTCTTATTACACGAAACATTTCTATCAAAATTCACTTCGCTGTAACTTTCTAACTTAAATAATAATATTTTTTTTTAATTTCTTCCTCAGAAAAACACTTTTCATTATAAAATGAGTGATATCAGTCAAAAATATCAAATACAGAATGTAAAAATAAACCGAGTGCAATAATAAGAAATTAGGATACATAAACTTGTAATAATTTAGCTTCAGCTACTTGGTTTACGATTTAAGAACAAGATGAAGCAGCTTCAAGGTGAAGCATAAGTAGCTGCAGCTTCTTGGTTTGATTAAGCACAAGTAGCTGCTTAAACTTGTGCCTAATCGATTTAAGAAGCTTCTTGGTTCTGATTAAGAACAAATAGCTACAGCTACATGTTCTTAAATCGTAAACCAAGTAGCTACAGCTAAATTAAGTACAGTACTTAGCTCATTATTTTACGATATTAAATATTTTTGATGTGTATTTAATATAAAATATTTCCAAATAATAAACATCTTTTAATAAAATATTTATATCCAATGTTATAAATATTTCAAGTAACATCATATTCTAATGGGGAATAAAATAAATAATGTTGTTTTTACTTACTTAGATAAATAAATATGTATACAATATATAACATTTATGAATCAAACTAAAGTTCTGAAAGCGTGTTTATAGTTATACTAATCAATATATATATATATATAATCGAGATAATATGACACACTGATACAAATGATCCATTAATTTGATAGCAAGACAATTGTGGACGTTCTGCACATCAGCATTCTATCAGTCGATGTCGGAAATGAATAGTTATTGACAGAGAGAAACTCTCGATTCATGGCAATTATCTACTGATTTTTGTCTGAAAATCAAAGGAATGCTAGCAGCATAACTCAACAATTATTGTTTTAATCGATTATTATACAAAATCAAATCATACGCTGGTCATATGCCATCGATTGCAAATGTAGCCATTTTAGATTCATAATGCCGCCATTATGACTTTGTATTTGTTTTGAATTTTGGTAGTTTGGAGTAATTTGTCTCTTAAACAATAAAGTAACAGCATTTATTCTCTTTTTCATAAAATATTTTCAATGCTTAATTTTTTTTATCCTTTCTATTCCTAGATGGAATAAAAAGTTATATAAATTAGATTTGTTCGTCTATTTGTCCATCGTCTGTTGTGTGTCTGTCCAGAAACACGATAACAGGGGTAAATATTATCCCATTTGGGTAAAATTCACTTACGTTATTGGTATCATTGAAAAACTAAACCTATTTAAAATGGTCAATATCGCGTCATTATTTTCGTATAACTTTTCTTGTTTTTTGCAATAGGTTGAGTACAGTAAGACCGGTTTAACGCGGGGATACATTCAAAAAAAAAAAAAACAAGCGCTAAATGAAACAGCGTTAAACGAGATCGTCTTAACACGTAAATAATGGAGATAGGTGAAACGGGACAGTGAATAAAAAGTATAAATACCAGTTTTGTAGGCATATTATATTAATTATAGACATTTTTATTGCTAATATCGATTTGCAATCATAAATCATTCATGAAAAATTCTTAAAATTAGAAAATAAAATGTTTTAAGAACAAAAGGCAGTAATCAGATTGCAACAAACTACGGTAAAAACAACTAAAAATATCGATGAAAGAAAAACGTTCTAACTTCAGGTTACTATACTTCAAAGTGACAAAGTTAGCTGCGATTATATCGAACTATAATTCGAAGTGGCAGAATTTAGATTGAAACTAAAATGAGATAATTGTTATTTTTATTACTGTAAATAACATTGATGACCGATCATAATAAATATGAACTATGACCACAGCAGACTTTCGTATGTCACTGCGAAAATAGGAGGATCAAAGCAACAAATTCATGCTATTTCAGATTTATGTAAAGTGTAAACGGTTTGAAAAACCGCGGCAGAGTGAATCAATAAAAAATATAGAATTCGAAAAAAACCGCGTTGAACGAGGTCTTACTGCAAATCTTATCTGATTGGAATGAAATTCACATATATTATAGGAGACCATTTTAGGAACTCAGACTCTTGAAAATGATTGATATTGGATCATACTATCTAGTGTTTGTTTCCAAAATATTGTATCATATTACTATTTTTGATATAGAATTTATTTGCAAAAGGCAAATAAAATCTATCTTACATACCAATAAAATTTCTTAATTTTTATATATTGTTGATTTCCATATTTATCTAGGTTTACAAGTATTTTAATGTTGTAGCAAATTAGCATTTATCTGTTGCCATATTTCCCGACATCTTGAAGAATTTCGCATAGCTTTTTTAAACATTTTTTGAAATTATACAAGATTCATTTTAGGCTTTCTTATAGCACAGCCTATATTAAACATCTTTTTACATCTCACCGACTTAACAATAACTAAAATATAAATCCCAAATTACTTCTCAAAAAATCTCTTAAAGCAGTTAACCATGGTATTTAAGATGCATTTCGGCTTATCGCCCTCTTAAATACCATGGTTAACTGCTTTAAGAGATTTTTTGAGAAGTAATTTGAGATTTATATTTTAGTGATTGTTAAGTCGGTGCGATGTAAAAAGATGTTTAATAAAGGCTGTGCTACAAGAAAGCCTAAAATGAATCACCTCTGCCAACTCAGCCCCCACACTTCCTCGGAATTTCAAATTTACTATACCAGATTTATGGGCTCTTAATATTGGGCAGTTAAAAATTTTGGGCTCATTCCTTTGGACACCAGTATCTGTTTTTTTGTGGGGTAGCTGAGTGGGCAGAGGTCGCACAGGCCGTTAAAATAGAAGTACCAAAAAAATTTTCATACCAGATTTATGGGCTATTTATGGGCTTTGTAATGTTGTAAGTTTAAAATTTTGGTCTCATTCCGTTGGCCACCAATATCGGTTTTTTTTTTGTGGGAGGGCTGAGTGGGCAGAGGTAAATGAATCTTGTATCTTTCACTATACATCTCCTTAATATCAAGTTAATTATCTTTTGAAATTATTTGTTTATTTGAAAGTGTTCTCCTATTTTTTTTTTTTTCATTATTTTAATAATCGTAATTTATTTAGACATTTATTTTATTTTATATTAAGTTTTATTTGTAATATCAAATGGATCGATGAAAACTCCTTTGAAAGAAAATTTTCCCATTACCGATTTTATATACAGTATATATATATATATATTCTTAAAATAAACTAAAAATTTCATTTTATTATTATTATTTTTGATGGTAATCGAAAATAGAGAAACATTTAAATATGAATTAATCAATAAAATTATTTTTTGGAATTAAATAACTTTCGTATACAGTTATTAAAGCACCGCAATAAATTCTAAAATCCTGATTTACGTGAGTTCTCTAAATGATTAACGATACGATTAAACAACAAAAAACAAACTTAATTACGTCGATAATGTGATATAGGAGAAGCGACTTCATATTTCAGATATCAGTAAGTAACGGGTTATTTTACAGGCCGCATATTTCAGATATCGGTGTATAAAAATGTGATATAGGAGAAGCGATTTCATATTTCGGATATCGATATGTAACAGGTTATTTTTTTTTTTTTTCCGGAACGATCGCTAAAATTCTATCGTTTTTATGACAGCACATAGAATCTATGTTTTTATCCGGTTCTATATTCAAGATAGGACAACATCAACTTGATATTATAAGGTTTTAATTATGCAAGGAGCATGATCTTCTTACTTCACTATTTATAGATTTTTTTTATGATTAAATTACTCATCCAAATAGATGGAAAAATAACAGAATCGTTCATGTTATCGCACCGAATTTAATAATTTTTATTGACGGAAATGTGAGAATGTGCCCGAACGATCGCTAAAATTCTATCGTTTTTATGACAGCACATAGAATCTATGTTTTTATCCGGTTCTATATTCAAGATAGGACAACATCAACTTGATATTATAAGGTTTTAATTATGCAAGGAGCATGATCTTCTTACTTCACTATTTATAGATTTTTTTTTATGATTAAATTACACAGTTTACTCATCCAAATAGATGGAAAAATAACAAAATCGTTCATGTTATCGCACCGAATTTAATAATTTTTATTGACGGAAATGTGAGAATGTGTAGAAAATAATATTTTGAATAATCTGACAGACGTGCCATTTAGCGATCTAATGCGAATTTAAGAGTTTTGATTAATCGAATTTCTCTAATATTAATTTTGGATAAATTTCGTCGTTTCTATAAATATTAAAATTCGATTAAAAAAACCAATAAATCTGATAACACGAAGAATTAATGATTAAGACGTGTTAACTATCGAAGAAATTTTATTGGTTTAACTGACGTCATTTCCGAGTCTGCGTAAAACGATCGCATTTTCCACGTCTAGATGGTCACCGAACACACGCGAATCAGTGGTAGACGACGATTCGGAGTGTAGAGAAGAAAATGAGTCAGTTAACCGAGAGCAGACGGAAAGCAGGTTCAGAAATTGGTTCCTATATACCGGTAAGTACGCGTTTTATTTTATTTTATATATTTTTTAAGTTGCGGAATCGTTTTCCCTATATTGACACTTTTTATTTCTATATAAATGACTATACTTTTCCTTACTTAACTTAGAAATTCTACCTTGCTCAAGAGTAATTTTTTTCTTCAGATTTTATTACTAAAACTCCTCTACTCTAGCACTTCCTAACCGTGAATCGTAATCTCGATAAGGGTGTAAATTGTATTCTTAGGAATCGCGAATCATATTAATTTTTTTTTTTTTTTTTAAGTTACGTGCAAGTTATACGATAAAATACTTATTAATTCAGACAATATGTTATCTTATGCACGTAAATAAATAAAAAAACACATTTTTATTGTTAAAAATTATAAATATTAATTGTAGAAAGTTATGTTTACGAGATGGGTCGCAGTAATGCCTACTTAAAAGAAGGTTGTCAACTTTTAGATTGGGAAACACTATTCTACTCAAACAAAATATATTTCTAGGAATTATGTTTCGATATATCTTTTAAGAAACTATGTACAGAAGGACCTCTGTAGTACCTTCACGGTGGAGCAGGGTCTGTACATAGTTTCAGACCCTGTCTGTACCTTCACGGTGGAGCAGGTCCTTCTGTACATAGTTTTAAGAAACTATGTACAGAAGGACCTCTGTAGTACCTTCACGGTGGAGCAGGGTCTGTAGCCCTAAAGAGCTATAGACCCTGCTCCACCGTGAAGGTACAATACTGTGAAGAGATCACTCATAAAGATCTTATACTACCGTCTTAAGATCTTTTGAGCCATTATGAGCCTATCTTTAAGAAACTATGTAAATCTGTAATAATTATAACTTCAGTTACATCTCTATCGTGTGTATATCGCTACTGTTTTCATATCTAAAACGTCAATCTCGAGATGTTAAAATTGTTTGCGACTCCATCGATATTTAACTAACTTTTAAAGTTAAAGTATATTGAGAAAGCTTATGAGTCTGTAAAGTAGTGAAGAAATTTTTTAAATATAAAAGTTAACATTGAAACTTATTAAATATAGAATATATTTTAATATATTTCTGTCCAGATGAATAAAGTTCAGCGAGTAAAACGAATCATGAAAATAAATTTGGAGATTAAATTGTTAAAAATGAGCCTCTAAAATTTATTTTTTTATTTTTTTTGAGGCTTATTAAATCGAATTCATCCCAGTTTTGAATTGAGACTTTCAAAAATACTTAAAGATTTTATATCTATCTATCCAAAAACGTCAAGAAAAGTTTTTTTTTTTTAATATTATAATCCAAATATTTTATGCGGTAATTATTAGATTAACGATGGAATGAAATTTTTTACAGGCATCAAAAAACGTTTATGCTAGAAGATAAAAATATTATACGTAATATTTTATATAGAAGTAATAATTCCTTCATTTCAATAATTTAAATTCATCGGAAATGTATCATAAAAATATTATTACAAAAAAAAAAATATTCTGACGTTAATTAAAACTATGAATTCAAGTTTATTGTTGTCATAAAATTCTTATTTAAAATCATGATATAGATAATGAAGAAAATGGATAATGTTCATTCTTACAATAGATTTTGCACCAAACCCAATTTTGGAGGCAAATAAAATAATGCAATACTAATAGAACAGAAGTACTGTATTAATGTTAAGATTCTACTTTGACTGCCTGTCGTTTCCGCAGCGCCGCGCGCATATATTAAAGTCAATGTTATTAACAAGCGACAAGTATTAAGGCGCGCTATAACGCGAGACTTATTATTCGTAGACGCGTCGCACTAGGATCAGATGCGAAAACGCGTGGCAGTCAAAGTAGAATCCTACCGTCTTAAGTATATTCAGTAGAAATTCGTAAAGAAAATATTATTCATCAATTAAAATTTTTTATTAAGATTAGATATGAGGAAAAGAGTCGAAAATTCAAATTAGTCAAACCTGTTTAAATTAATTTTAACTCTGGCAAACTGCACGAAAAATATGAAGAGTAAAGGCGGATTCACACTTGAGCTGCGCCACCGCGGACTGATGAGTCAGAAACGCTGATATGCCCGTTATTCGTTCCCATTTAATGATTCAATTAAGCGTTTGTGGTAAACAATTGACATCATAAGCCAATAATCGGTAAGAATAGGAATACGTCAATCACCAATCACCGCCATTGTATAATTCGTTTAATACTAAGCACTTCTCTGATTGGCTAGTATCTGCAACTAGTCGCTGTATAGAAGCGCAGACGTTGAGAGATAGCAACGTCTACGTTTGTAACAAATGGCCGCAAGGTCAAGTTCCGTTGCTATGGAAACGAGCTCCTTTCTGCGTTTGCTGCAGGCTTCACCCCCAAGTGCAAATCCGCCTTAAGGCTGTTAGAAGCCCATACCTGATTGCTCAGAGCAGCGATGTGATGACCCAAGTGGGAATCCGCCTTAAGGCTGTTAGAAGCCCATACCTGATTGCTCAGAGCAGCGATGTGATGAATTCGTAGACTGAAAATAAAGATCGATTGATCGATCCGGACTAATCCTGCAAATTGAGGAATAAAGTGCAGGATTCGATGATAGGTCCTTTAAGGGAAAGGATATTACTCTTCAAACGAAGCTAACTTGATTTTATTTTTTAAGAATTATAAGATAAGATCGCCATGCTTCTATTTATTATCCTAATAATTTTAAAGTTAATTACCGTTTTTTCATGAAATTTGGTAGTAATATTGGATTGTTATCAAATTTCACGAAAATTCTAGATAAAGTTAGCATCGATGCCGCATCGTTTAACATTCTAATTCGACCTTTTAAAAATGGCGTGCATTCAAACTTCTGAGATAATTTCATAATATATTCAGAATTATTCATTGGATTTTTAGCAGGCTTATCATTCCATAGAAGAAGATAATGGCGACATATCAATAATTGCAATCATTTAAAAGGGTAGATACGTTTAAACTTTAAAAGTTTTCTTTAATAACTTTTAAACTTTATCTAGAAAATTATTAAAATTTAAGAATGATCACAGAAATATTAATAGTAAATCTGAAGTTTAATTAATCCTGTAGTTTAAAAATGAAATTTTTCGATTTTCTGAGACTTATAAACTACGGAATTAAAGAGATTTTTGTAAAATTATCGTAGTTAAAGATTATTTTGATGACATATAAGCTCTATCTTTAACCATTCTAAAACAAAAGAAAACATGCGGAATGTATGCAATTATTTCATCCAGAACTGGTTTTTTTTTAATTTCTTTCCTTTAAACAATTTGTAAAATATTTCTTAGTAGATACAAATGAAAACTTACGCAAAGAGAATTGAAATGATTGATAAGTCTAAATTGCTCTTAAAAATTTTTCCAGGTTCCTAAAAAAATCTGAAGACAAAAATTTAAATGTTTAAATATTGTAAAGTCTTTCAAACGGTCAAACTGAACATTTTGTATGATATATTAAATTTGTTTATCACTAGCGATTTATGAGTTAGTCCCGTATTTATAGATGAAACATAATAAAAAATGAATAACTGTTTCCATGCTTTTTTTTTTCCGTTTCCGTGCAATTTAATATGCAAGAAAACAGAAAAATATTTTAAGTTTTTTATTAGATTTAAAAATCCAAATCTTTAAAAAGCTATTCAGCATTTTAAATTAGCATTCGAAGATTTTTAAATCGATGAGTCATAAATTGTATTATCAACATTTTAAAAATTTTGAAATTCAATTTAATCTTCTTGCTAATCTCCACAAGGAGGACAAAAGTCACTTTCGATTTTTTAAACTTTAAATCAGTAAAAAATATTTTTAAAATAATATTTTACGAACCTACTGGCTGTTTAGATGTGTGCCTTTCATTGATAAACTAATTACTACATCTTCATGAAATTCGTAGCCATCAAAGATAACTTTAAAGCTACATCTACTTAACTCTTTAACTTCAACTATTTAAAGATGACTGGCATTCAAATCTCTGAGATACTCTCTTAATATATCCTGAATTAATTATTGGATTATTATGATATTTAGCAGAAAGATCATTGAAGATGAACGTTCAAACTTCAAAGGTTTCTCAAAATAATTTATGAACTGTTTTATTGATTTTTGTGAAGTTCAGCTGGAAGATCAAACCATTAGTTATTTGAATTTGAAGTAAGATTAATTAAAACTTATAGATTCGCCCATTTCAAAATGGCGGATGTTCAAACTTAAGCAAGTTTTCCATATAATAAATATGACTTTATTTTATAGATTTTTGACATCCAAAATATAATTTATCTCATTGAATATGAATTTTTTGATATCCGTATTCTTAATCATTCTAAAATAAAGGACATGCTCGTAAAAAAAAATTATTTCTTTCCAGAATTTCATGTTGCATTTAATTTTATAGATTTTTGACATCCAAAATATAATTTATCTCATCGAATATGAATTTTTTGATATCCGTATTCTTAATCATTCCAAAATAAAGGACATGCTCGTAAAAAAAAATTATTTCTTTCCAGAATTTCATGTTGCATTTGAAATGGGATCAAAACTTTAAACATCACTGATGAATCCAAAATCCACTGATATATTTTTTAATTTAAATTTAAAAAAAATAATGATTTACGGTAAGAACCCGTTTAACGCGGGGGATATGTTCCAAAAAAATCAAGCTCTAAATGAAACAGCGTTAAACGAGATCATCTCGATACGTAAATAATGTGGATAGATGAAACAATACAGGTTTCATCTATCTACATTAAAACTATACATAACAATTTTTTATTTTATTTTATGATATGTATGATTACTGGTGTATTACATTAATTATAGACATTTTTTTATGGCTAATATCAATTTGTATTTGTAAATCATTCATGAAAATCAAAAATATTCGAGTAAATAATTTACGTTCGTGATGAGGAAGGTTGTTCCTCATTTGACATTTTTTTCACGTTAAGAAGTCGTCTAACATCGTTTTGCCTTTTCCTCTTTCGTTCAGTAAGCGATTGTCGATGACCAGACATCGCATCCATGACACTTCGTCTCGCCTTTGAACTTCTATCAAAATTTGGATCATTTTGCATAAACTTATCCATAATTTCCATAATTTGCTTTGAGAAAAATCCATTGCGAGTTCCGTTTGCTCCTCATCTACAGTAACGTCTTCGTCTTCGTGCGATTTTGGATTTATGTGAGTATAACGGTTTGAAAAACCTCGCCAAAATCAATCAATAAAAAAAAAACAAAACATAGAATTCGAAAAAACCGCGTTATAACGAAACAGCGTTAAGCGGAGTCTTACCGTATTGATTTTAAATTATTAATTATTATTATCCGAATATATCAAAACTTAAAAAATTTCTCCAACCTCTAATTCTATTTTGATTACAGAGTATTTGGCATTAAAATTCTTATGTGCAGTCTAAAAATGTCAAATTTTTATGATTCTATCTTTATTTTCTGATTATACAGTGGGTGATCGGTTAACAACAGTTCGGATAACGAACACTTTTTTGAAAGATTTTTATGTTCGGTTTAACGAACAATGACCCGGGCTGACCGAAAAAGATCAGCCAGATGGCTGCGTGGTAAAGCTGTGGCTCACCATTCTGGCCAGATGGCCGCATGGTAAAGCTGTGGCTTACCATCCTGGAGGATCTGGATCCCACTCCTCACCGGATGGCTGCATGATAAAGCTGTGGCTTACCATTCTGGAGAATCAGGGGTCCCACTCCTTCAATTTTTTAGGAGGGATGTGGGCCCGGACCATTGAAACCCATCCTTCAATCTTCCGGTTCATCCCATCATGTGTTGGTCAGCCTGTGATGATGGCGGCTCTATAAGTGGCCTCCGCCATTATTCAGCCTGTATGATGGCAGTTCTATAAGTGGTATATATAAATAAACATAGTAAGAAATTATATCAAGCAGGCGTTTCGCAGAGCATGTCATCGTTTCCGGTCGAGGATCGAGGCAGTAATTGAGGCAGAAGGGAATTACATCAAGTAATTTTAATCTAAAGGGGTCCCAAATTAATGTGCAAATGATAATTTTGATAATTTTATTCTTTTTGTTAAATAAAATTTTGTTTAATTAAATTGTTTATTTTGTCCGG
>AYEL01086613.1:0-13570 GCA_000484575.1 Olivierus martensii
GGTTTGATGATGATATGAGACGCAATTCCTGGTAAGTTATTAATTTAGATGATGAACAATGATGTAAAATATGAAAATAAATATTTCTTAAACAGTTAGTGTTATGTTTATTGTGGTTATTCATCGTGAAAGAGCTAATGGCTGGAATCTCACAAAACAAGAACCAATTACCATATTTTCCATAGAGTTAATACTTCGATTAGCGCGAATTCGATTAGCGCGAGAAATTCATGGAACCAATTATTCGCGCTAATCGAGGCCTACCTGTATAAATAGACATGGCTTGAAGATATTGGCTCTCAGTTAATCCAATATTTAAACTATTGAAATATTTGGAATGTAAATTAGTATTTGAAATTCCATAGAATGATATGATAGACTTCTTTGATTAAAAAAATTGAGTATATGCTGTAATTTAATTAAAACAAATTATATAAATTTTGCCTTTAATTTAATAAGTTATATTGTATACTCCAAATTATCTACAAACCAGAAGTGATATTTAATTATCAATGTGATAGCTGAAAGATTTTTAAATTCATTTCTTTATTATATCTTAAGTAATTTGCAATCAAAATTAAAATCAAATTAAAATTACAAATATTACAATAATTTTTTACTGTAAACAAACAAATTTATATTTTCCATAATTCTATATTTTCAGTATTTTGCAGATTATTTGAGGAAATTAATTTCCCAACTATTACTGATTAATCAGGAGTCTACTGTATATAGTTATAACAATCATTTTGTTAAAATAAATAAATTATATTTTAAAAGTTTTGTTATTCTAATCAAAATCATACTTTTCTAGTTGCTTCTTATCACTTCTAATTATTGCTGCAGTTTTGTGGAAGATTAAACAAAAATATGATCTTTATAGAAGAAGACAGGTAGCTAAAATCTTAATATTTAAATAAAAATTTATATTATTTTATTTTTATACCATTAGGTAGCTAAAATCTTAATATTTAAATAAAAATTTATATTATTTTTTAGTATCTAATAATATTGTATATAATTAGATAAATTATAAATTATAAAACAATTACTTTTATTATTAGCGCTTATTTGTGGAAATGGAACAAATGGCTAGTCGTCCTTTTGCAGGAGTAGCATTGGAAATAGAAAAAAGTAGTCAGTTTGCATCTGATGATAATATACTAGATGGAAGAAAAAAGGTAAATAATTATTTTGTTATATTTAAATTTCTATGAACAATAGAATTACGATTAATCATATTGGAAAGAAAACAAATAAAAATAATAAAAGAAGAAACATATTAAAATATGAAATTTTTTTAAAATCAGTTAAAAAATACTTTAAAAATGCTAAAATTACATAACTAGAAAATTATTAAAGAAAAAAAATTTTTTTAAATTGTAAATTCTTTTAAAAAGAGTCATTTCCCAATAAGCACAACTGAATATCAGAATACAAGGACTCATAAGCACTTTAAGCAGGAAAAATACAGAAATTTCATTAATATTAATTATAGATAAAAACTATGCATTAATCTGATATCCATAATAATAAATTTTTTTACTATAATGTGATTCTCACTGTGATTCTGATATTATTGTGAATCATTGTATTGAACACAAAAAGCCTATGAATTTCAATGAATAAATGGAAAATAACGGACACATTTGATGCTGCCTCCTTTAATCATGTAGGATTGTTTAATTTAACAGGATTGAATCTTATTTTTTATAAATTTTATCTTTTATTATTGCCAATAGATGGCGGTAAGTGCTATTATATTTTAAAAGTTTTGACATTTTAGCAATGTAAAGTAACATGTTGCTTACCTGTATTGCTTGATACTTAATGCCAACATCATCAATATCTATCACATTGACATTACTATCCTGACATGATATCATTGTAATGTACAATTGATGATGTCACAAAACTCAATGATCTATGATGTCATGTCATCATGACAGCTATTTAAATCAACATTAAA
This sequence comes from Olivierus martensii, assembly GCA_000484575.1. Taxonomy (NCBI): domain Eukaryota; kingdom Metazoa; phylum Arthropoda; class Arachnida; order Scorpiones; family Buthidae; genus Olivierus; species Olivierus martensii. Next base: position 1,970 of record AYEL01086613.1, read on the forward strand.
ATTGGATTCATAAAATCAATGGATTCAAAATTCTAAATAAATGAAAAATAAATGAAATATTTGAAAAGTAGGTGATTTTAGTTCTTTTGCAACTGTTTAATTATTATTATTATTATGATTATTATTATTTATTAATTAATTATTTAGCTATTTATTTATTTTTAGAAATTGCATTAATCTGGAATTGCAGAATCAGAGATTTCTAAGTTCTGGATCACATGTATTCAGAGTTTTGTTTGGAGGGGTTGAAGGAAATCTCCCAAATCATAACAGAATTTTCCTAAAGGAAGGGTTCATTCATGAATTCAGAGTATTGATATGGAAATTATCAATACTCTGAAAAGATATATAATGCAGAGATAGAAATTTCTTATGGAGTACTAAAAAAGAATTTCATATATTTTTTTTGTTTGTTTAATTTATACTATTAACAAAAATTTTGTGACTTGATTCCAACAAATCCTCCTTTGAATAAATTTATGGTCCTAATATAGATCATGCTAGATAAGCCAATAAAACAATATTATACACAATTTGGAATATTCATAATGCTCTCATAATAAATGGTTATTTACAATTATCCCAAATAATATGGTGTGTATATAATATGTATGTATGTATGTACGTACGTACATACATGGTATATCTTACTATCCTTACCACCCTTTTTCTTAGAAGTGTGATGAGATAGGAAGAGGGGAAGAAATTTTGATCACCAAAATATATCTGGAGAATTGAATAGTCACAATAAAAATTGTGTGGGACTACCAGAAGTAGTAGCATAAGGGGTCAACTTTGAAATCTCCAATGAAAAATATGCCAATTGGGCATAATTGAATAGAACTGTAAAAATCAAACAACTTTTGAAAGTTTTTAATATCACCTACAGATTGTGAGATATCAAAAAAAAAAAGATACTACCATAAGTACTGCTGACTGGGCAATTCAAGCAGTAAGAAGAAGAAGAATCCAACAGAGAGCATCTGTGTATATTGTGGAACACTATTAAAGCAGCAAAGAGCAGTATTATGCAGATTTCAGGCCAACTTAGGTATTCGGTGGTAGTATTCGAACCACAGATGCGACAAGTCTTTCACTATCACAGTTTGGCACAGAGCCATACTCAAGAACAAGGGTTTTCTGACTTCTTTCAGCCCTTTATGAGTACACAGATGCCCTCTGTCATATTCTTCTTCTTCTTCTTCTTACTGCTTGAATAGCCCAATCAGCAATACATGTAGCAACAACTTTTTTTTGTGATATCTCACAATTCATAGGTGATATTAAAAAACTTTCAAAACAAAAGTTGTTTGTTTTTTACAGTTCTATACATTATGCCCAAATTGGCATGTTTTCATTGGAGATTTCAAAGTTTATCTCTTGTGCCATTACTTCTGGTGGGCCCACAAAATTTTTATCATGACTATTTGATTCTCTAGATATACTTTGGTGATCAAAATTTTTCTCCCTACTTCCTACCTCATCATGTTTCCAAAAAAAAAAAAAATCTTACAGGTGGTAAGATACACCTGCATATAAGTACTTTGACTTATAATGGGGTTTGGTACAAACGTTTAAGTCAAAGTGGTCATAAGTCATAATTCTCACTATTATTATTTATTAGGATACTAAACATTATCTTAATAAATATAAAGAATACAAAACTATAAGAACAAGACAGAAAGAAAAGGATACTTTTCATATACTTGAACTCGTGGAATTTCGTTGTCCAATCACAGTCATAAGGATTTCCTGTATACAAAAACATGATTGCTTAGATAAATACGAATATTACACAATTATTTATAATGGTCAATAATGATTGTAATTTAATTTTATTAATATGAATTATATCTTTTGAAATTATAAATAATAGAATGATAAAAACAAACATAATGTCATATTTCATGTTTTTAAATGCATTTATTCCAAAGAAAAAATATGGAGGTTTTATTCTGATTAGTCTACTTTCCAAAGGAAAATAAATCTTTTAAGATCAGGCTGTATGAATATCTCCTATTAATAACTTCTGAATTAATTAGTAAATTTTTATGAAATTTGGTAATAATATTTTACTATTAATAATCATCGTGATACCACATTATTTAATTCTTTTTTAAAAGAGTGGATGTTAAAGCTTCTGAGATACTCTCTTAATATATCCTGAACTATTAATTGGATTTATCTGAAAATTATCAAGATGATTGTTGTTGAATATGATCACAATGACACATCAATTTATCCTTTGTCTGTAATTGTTTAAAAATAGTAGATATTCAAACTTCAAAGATTTCTATCTAACACTTTAAAACTATTTAATTGGTTTTTATAAAATTTAACAAAGTAGTCAGAGCATTAAAAATTGAATTTTAAGTAACATTAACTCTTCAACCATTTAAAAATGGCAGTTATTCAATCTACTGAGCATTTCCTGTAATAAAAAATTTATTAGAATTTTTATTTTATACTATAGTCATAAAATAGTGCCAATATTAAAATAGAAGTAATGCATGGCTTACTTGTATTATTCTTGCAGTTCTTAGAGAATAATAGTATATTATTTATGTAAATTACCCAAGCTGCACTGGGTATTATATTAATATTATAATTATATTAGTACAGTATTGATGATATGACTACAGAACTATTTAATAACTTTTTATGACATATCTTTTAATTCTTAATCATAATCATTCCAAAATAAAGACATCTTTGAATAAGTAAGTGATTAGTTCTTTCCAGAACTATTTGTTTTGATTTTAAAAACACATTCATGAATTGTTTAATTCTCATCTATGGTTTTTTTTTACATTAATAATTTACAAAATATAATAATTAAATTGAATTTCTTTAAATAAATAATTATTATTTGATATATTGTTATAAATTATATTTATTTTATCTATAAATTATAACAGCCTTTTAACTGAAAATCCAGACTTTTTTCATTTTAATTTTGATATTGTATATGTTATGGTAAAAGTGATTAATCCTGTAATTATACATAATTGCCGGTTATTATGCATAATCACCAACAATTTTGGTAAATTTGATAAATTTGTTTCATATACTGAGTATTAATCACATTTACCAGCAATTATTCATACTTGCCATTTTCATAGTGATAAATATGATTACCGTAATTAAGTACGATTAATCGTCAGTCTGAGATGGTAAATTTGATAAATAATGCATTCTCGTTGAGTAATAAAGTAGTTTGTTGCATTCATCTTCATTTATATAATAAGTTCGACTTTAAATGGTCAAAGAAAATAAGAACTCACCTGGTTCAAGAAATAATTGCAAATGAAGGTATGGAAATCAGAGTTGACACCCGAATAAAGCCTATTTTTATATAAAACTTGAACGTGATAGGCTTCATTTTTGTAAATGGCAAAAACAAAAGATTATATGGCTTATTTAGATCGGAATCACAAATCAAGATTTATTAACAACAGTTTAAAATGAAAAAATGATGAAATATGACTTAATGGCAAATGAACTGAATATGATGTATAAGTGCCAAGTAAAGATAATTCCATGTAATGATTTGGGATGGTATTGCAACAACTTACTACAAAAATCATATCAGAGCTATCTATTTGCTTCTAAATATGATGCGTACATCCAGACCTGTATCTTCAAGAAGACTCTGGAAAGCATCTGCATTGAAAAGAGATTTGGCGAGGAGAGTGTGGAAGACAACATTGAAAACTTACTGAAACAGCTAGAGATAATTGAAATTAAAGGTAAATGAATGCTAAGAGACCATTAAAAAAGTGAAATAACAGTAATTCTATAATTAAATTATTAATTAAAACAACAAAAAGTGGGAAATTTTATGATATTTAACAAATTTATGAACTACATTTTGGAAATTATGCAAAAATTGCTTTAAAAGTAAAAGGGGAAAGTGGGGCAAAACCCAATAGGCAGTCAAACCAGGTACCCCTGTATCTCCGTAATGACTGTTGCAATCTAGCAGTGAATTCACAGACTACTTTTAAACCACAATTATGCCAGTAGGAACTGAATTGAAGATGACAGTGCATGCTAGTTGCTTTGCTAAAATTTTGAGTTTTTAGTACTGAAATATTTTGATTTTTGTGATTAACATATATCACTCTGTAGTGCTATATACATGAAGAATCATTATTAATAAGTATACCTCTTAATTAATATTAATCAATATTTTATCGCATCATTGAATACAGATATGATATTTTTATTAAAACATATAGTGGGGCAAAACTGGATAGTATTCATACCTCAGTACTCGGTATACATGGAAAAAGATAAGAAGGCTTCTAAATGAAAACTTTTTAAACCACAAAAATCAGTCACACAAAAGGGGAAAGCATAAAAGCAAACAAAAGAGGAAAAAGAAATAAAGATTAAGAAAAGTGAAACAGAACATTGAAAATATAGAATCATCCTCAGAGGAGGAGGAAAATACTGAAGCTTACATATTTTATAATGAACTATATGCACATTCCAAATCAAAGGAAGGATAGATCAAGTGTTGCAGTGTAAGGGTAGGCCCATGAGGCTTATTCAAATACAGAGGAAGAAGATGACACATTTATATGTGACTTTCATTGCTAAAATAAAAAACATAATATTTTCTTAATTTTTGTAAATAAAAATTTTGAAAATGTGGACAGGTACATGTATTCAAATGGATACCTGGTTTTACCTCACTCTTGGAGCAAAACAGAATATTTGCACTTTTTTTAAAAAAAATCAGCCTAAGGAATAAACACATTTTTGACATAAAAACTTATAGTTCCTGATAAGTTAACACCATTGTTGGTTAACATCTATTAGGATAGCCTAATAACATAATTTTGAAAATTTTTCTGTTCAAATACAAAAGATAGGTGAATTCAAAGGCAACATACCTGATTTTGCCTCATTTTCCTGTATATTGAGCGATATTTATCAAACTACCAAACTCTTTTGAGAATTATACATAATCATCAGTAAAAGTGAGAAATTTACTGAAATTTATCAAACCTACCAAGATGATTGGCGATTATGCATAATCTTCAATTAATCACTTTTACCATAACATATAAATTTTTACTACAAACTTTCAAGGGAATTTATACCAAATAAACCTAAATTCTCAAGCCAAATTTAACCCTTGAAACTATAACGGAATAATTTAATGATTGGAAATAATTTAAACTAGTTCAAATTATTTCCAATCATTAAATTATTCCGTTATAGTTTCAAGGGTTAAATTTGGCTTGAGAATTTAGGTTTATTTGGTATAAATTCCCTTGAAAGTTTGTAGTAAAAATTTATATGTTATGGTAAAAGTGATTAATTGAAGATTATGCATAATCGCCAATCATCTTGGTAGGTTTGATAAATTTCAGTAAATTTCTCACTTTTACTGATGATTATGTATAATTCTCAAAAGAGTTTGGTAGTTTGATAAATATCGCTCAATATACAGGAAAATGAGGCAAAATCAGGTATGTTGCCTTTGAATTCACCTATCTTTTGTATTTGAACAGAAAAATTTTCAAAATTATGTTATTAGGCTATCCTAATAGATGTTAACCAACAATGGTGTTAACTTATCAGGAACTATAAGTTTTTATGTCAAAAATGTGTTTATTCCTTAGGCTGATTTTTTTTAAAAAAAGTGCAAATATTCTGTTTTGCTCCAAGAGTGAGGTAAAACCAGGTATCCATTTGAATACATGTACCTGTCCACATTTTCAAAATTTTTATTTACAAAAATTAAGAAAATATTATGTTTTTTATTTTAGCAATGAAAGTCACATATAAATGTGTCATCTTCTTCCTCTGTATTTGAATAAGCCTCATGGGCCTACCCTTACACTGCAACACTTGATCTATCCTTCCTTTGATTTGGAATGTGCATATAGTTCATTATAAAATATGTAAGCTTCAGTATTTTCCTCCTCCTCTGAGGATGATTCTATATTTTCAATGTTCTGTTTCACTTTTCTTAATCTTTATTTCTTTTTCCTCTTTTGTTTGCTTTTATGCTTTCCCCTTTTGTGTGACTGATTTTTGTGGTTTAAAAAGTTTTCATTTAGAAGCCTTCTTATCTTTTTCCATGTATACCGAGTACTGAGGTATGAATACTATCCAGTTTTGCCCCACTATATGTTTTAATAAAAATATCATATCTGTATTCAATGATGCGATAAAATATTGATTAATATTAATTAAGAGGTATACTTATTAATAATGATTCTTCATGTATATAGCACTACAGAGTGATATATGTTAATCACAAAAATCAAAATATTTCAGTACTAAAAACTCAAAATTTTAGCAAAGCAACTAGCATGCACTGTCATCTTCAATTCAGTTCCTACTGGCATAATTGTGGTTTAAAAGTAGTCTGTGAATTCACTGCTAGATTGCAACAGTCATTACGGAGATACAGGGGGACCTGGTTTGACTGCCTATTGGGTTTTGCCCCACTTTCCCCTTTTACTTTTAAAGCAATTTTTGCATAATTTCCAAAATGTAGTTCATAAATTTGTTAAATATCATAAAATTTCCCACTTTTTGTTGTTTTAATTAATAATTTAATTATAGAATTACTGTTATTTCACTTTTTTAATGGTCTCTTAGCATTCATTTACCTTTAATTTCAATTATCTCTAGCTGTTTCAGTAAGTTTTCAATGTTGTCTTCCACACTCTCCTCGCCAAATCTCTTTTCAATGCAGATGCTTTCCAGAGTCTTCTTGAAGATACAGGTCTGGATGTACGCATCATATTTAGAAGCAAATAGATAGCTCTGATATGATTTTTGTAGTAAGTTGTTGCAATACCATCCCAAATCATTACATGGAATTATCTTTACTTGGCACTTATACATCATATTCAGTTCATTTGCCATTAAGTCATATTTCATCATTTTTTCATTTTAAACTGTGGTATTTTCAAATTCTTGTAATTATATATTTATTTCTATATTAGTTATCATTCAGTTAATCAGTTTGTTAAAAAATATTTAGAATAAAATGTTATTTTAATTAATAACTTCATTAAAAAATAGTATATATTAACTTCTTTTATAAAAGTTAATTTGAAACAGAAAAGCAGCCAAAAAAGTTATGGGAAATAGCCATTTATATCCTCAGCATTCTAATAAAATTCAATATTTATAATAGCCTTAATTAGATTTTACAATAAATAAAAACTATTAGATTAATAACTATATAAAGTATTTGATATGACATATAAATTTTATTTTTATTTTTTCAACTGTACAGATAATTTTACTTTTATAAGATATAGGCATTTTGCATATCAACTGATTATATTAAAGTATAGAAATTTATCATTTCTGTATGGAAAAAATATTAAATATATCTATGTTTCATATTTTGTTTTATATTAAGTAAAAATATATAATAATTTAGTTTTACTTTGATTTCAAAAGCTAATTTGCTATAATTTTTTTAAATATCTGCCTTTATTTTTTATCAAACTACAAAAAACCAACAGCTTTTAGCAAGCAGATGTTATTTTAATTTAGCCAATTGTATATATGTTTAAAAATCTTGATTCATCCTAAATTTTTTTGTATAATTGGAATATAGTGAAACTGTGAATTTTGAAAAAGTTTTAAGAAACTTCTGTAAAATTAAATCTTATTTGAATTTTATTAATTAATAAAATAAGGTTCTAATCTATAAATTATATATTTTTTATATATACCAATATATATCAAAATATAGCTAATTAATTAACCTCTTAAATTTTAGAACCATCCTACACCAATTGCTCTTGAACCATGCTCAGGTGGCAAGGCAGCTGTGCTGTCACTTATAGTGAGAATGCCTCTTGGCAATGAAGACTATACTCCTGATGGTCAGTCAGGTTTGGCCATAGCAAGTGCTTTAGTATCATTGGGAACTTTGTGTAAGACTAGTACTGATGTAATCAAAGAAAGTAGTAAACTTGATAACTGGAAGTCAAATTCAAATTCCAGTACTTGTATATAAGAAGGATAACCTCATTCATCAGCATCATCATTCAACATCAGTTATCAACAGCAGCAGCAGCATTATTATCATCATCATCACCACCATCATCATCATCACTATCATCACATCATTATCTTCACCATCATCTCTCCTATGTTAATAACTGAGTTTAGTATGCTGCAAATATTCTGCCTTTCATCATTAATTTTATATGTAAAAGAATGAATCAGTGATCCCAAGTTCTTTTAATATGTAATTATTTTTAATTTTATCCTCAAATTCTGTATATAAAACCTTTATATTTATCTTAAAATCTTTTTTATAATAAATTGATTAATGAAATATGTGTATGTGTGTGTGTATAATATATATACATACATACGTACATTTTTTTTAACTTAAGTGACATATTTGCTGATATTTCAGCAAAATTTACAAAACATTCCATTTTATTTTAATGACATCAATCTTTTGATTGTAAACAATTTCCTATAAATATTTTGTGTTATGTGAAATTTAATGAAATTATCATCATGTTAGAGTATAAATAAAATTATCTTAATTTCTAATATGAGATTTACAATTGAAAAATGCTAAGATATAGAGATCTAGGAACAATGCTATTGATGCAAAAAATTAAGAAAAATTATAATTGATTGTACAACATCAATCAATAAAATGTTTTAAAATAAAATACAGAACATTATTATTATTTTATATATTATTTCAAGAAATTTAACAGTTTTTTTTAAATTAAAATTTAGCAATTTTTAATTTAAAAATTATTAATTAAGACCATATATATTTAATAACTAAATTTCAATATTTTTTTCCTCAAAACATATCAGATGAATTAAAACAACTTAAAATTATAAATTCTTAATTTAAATATTATTAAAGTTAAGTTATATTGACAAAAATTTTTGAAATTCAATTTGTATATTATATACACTTGGCAATTGCAAAATTTATATTATTGACAATCAATTTATTGCAATAAAAATGTGATATACAAATACATAAATATATTTTGAAACAATGTGTAAATAGATTTGCACAAATGGAGTATATATAAATATGAAATAAAATAAGCACATAAAGTATTTAAAATTAACAGTAAAAATATTTTATAGTTCCTAAATTTCTGATATATAAAAAATAAATGTGCCTATTCAAGTGCCTGATCACAGGAATTTATATCAGTAAAATAATTTTTTTTTATATATTACACTATATTAACATTTTAAAATGTAAGAAATTAGATTTGCTCAGATAAATCTAAATAATTTTTGTTTTCTTCAGTTTAGTTATAAAAGGACTTGGGAAGCTGATTCTTCTCAATTGTCAAATAGCATGAATGTGTGTATAAATTATTATACTTTGTACTTAATTTAAGTTCTTAATTATCAAAAGTTATATTAAGTAAATTAAATCATATTTATGTCAAATACAATATAAATTGATAAAATAGAAAATATTCATAAATATGAAAACTCTGGGAGATATATTTACATATACTTTGTGTGTATATGTATACAATATATATATATATAAATATATGTAAAATGTAATATAATTACCAATATTGTTAACTGTAAAATGATATTTGTTCTTGATCTTTTAATAATAATATTTTATCATTTTTCCATAACATGCAAAACAATGATAATTTATTTTGGAAAAGAAAAAAACCTATATTTACTTATAATAATAAATCATCTACATATTTTAACATATTTCTTTTCTGTAAAAATTTATATTATTAACAATTTTGTTTTTATTTTTAAAAATTATTCTTGGCTAACATTCCACTTTCTAAATTTCACAATTATAATTTCAGAATTCTTTAATTTGCTCTTTTATTCATATTTAAAAATTTATAATTCTTTAATATTGATTTTTATAAATTTTTTAAATATAATTTGAGGTGCAGAATACCTAGAAGAACTTATTTTTACATATATATACTATTCATGATGTCAATGCTATATAGAATCAGATAGAACATTAGTATAAAGTTCAAACTGAAATTAATCCATTTTTGAAAGCACACTGAAACTACATTTGTTATCAAAACTATTTTATTTTTTTTTTATTTAAAAATGAAAACTTGTCAATTTTATTCATGCTATTTTTAGGCAATGTGCTGTACATATTAAAAAAAAAAAAAAAAAAGAGTTCAACACAAAATGTTTTGGGGAAAATGGATTTGTCATTATTGTATAATATAATTATTCAATTTAAAAATATTATTGTTATAATCGGTATTCCCTCCTTTTTTTTTCAATTATAAATGACCAATATATAACATATCCTCATTATGATTTTATCACTCATCACAATTAAAATGTCCATATGAAAGTAATCATTTTCAATACAAAGTAATGAATGTAAAAATGCAACTACCAAGTTAAATTTTATAAACATTACTGTATTTTGTCTATTATGTATATTGGACTATTTTTTACACATGAATATAGTTTATTTTCAATAATTTTTACTTTATCTAATAGACTGAATTACATATTTCTTTGGCTGGTGACAAAAGTGTATACTTTAAAGATATTTAGTGTATAAATTGTAATATAGAAATTGTAATTTATATGCTTTTAGAATATCATAAATATGTAATAGAAAATTCTGTTTATGGAATGTTCTGAGATTATTCATTTTGCTTTGACAGATAGAATGTAAATTTTTTATAGATCATTAATATTGAACAGCTTTGTCAGATATAAATTTTTCAAATATTTACCTTATATTGAACTGTAATGAATAAATTATTAATTAAAACTGAAAAACAATTATCTATATATTTTCATTCTTCTTGATATTGTGCACCTCTGCATTAGATATAGACTAATCATTATGTAAAAAAAATCAGAAAAATCATATCCTTATTTTAAAAGGATAAAAATAGAGAGAAAATTCAGTGCACAGTTTTCACACACAAAGATGCACCATAAATGTGTGTGTTGTGCTACAGGATTCAGATTTGACCTCATTGCATGTATTGAAATTTGGATCATTTGGTAGCGATATTATAATTGTATATATCTGCTCTTCAACTGTCCTGTAAATTTTGTACAATATGCATTTGCGAGGGAGTAGATAGCTTTTGGCTGATTAATAAAATAATTTAAACAATGGAGTTTTGTGTGCTTTCCTTTAAATATATAGGGTATTTTGCAATATATTAATAAAAATATTAATATATTGCAAAATACTCATCATAGATAATAATAATTATTTTATTTAAGAGTTTAGAAAAACATTCCTGGATTCTCTACAAAAGTAAGTTACTTTTTAAATCTAAAAAAATTCTTTTAATAAACTTAACAGAAAATGTTTTATGAAAGATTAAATAGACAAAGAATGTATATATGAATAAATATTGTATGTCAGATGTATAGTTAGTTAGGAAAGTCATTACTCAGAAAAAGACATTTTAATTTCACGCCTGGATCACGTATTCTAAAATGTCGTTCAGTGTTTTAGTTTAACCTCTATATCCATCCATAGATAAAATGACTTTCATCAATATCTATCAATCATAGAAAAATTATAAAATAGTATTATAATGATTAAAATATAATTAAACTATTTAAAGTAAA